>JAPZIH010000724.1:180000-237500 GCA_027410445.1 Discoglossus pictus
ACATATGCGGTGATATCGGATGGCTTGACTATAGATAATCGCTTTTTTAGTATGTGAGGGATGGAAGCTAGTGCTGTGGAGATAACTGCATCTGTCTGGAGGTTTCCTGTATACCGATGAGTTAAGTTTACCATTGGTGATGGATATGGTGGTGTCCAGAAAGTTCACCTGTTCTGCAGAGTAATCTATTTTAAATTTAATAGATGGGTGGAAGGTATTAAAGGCAGTGTGGAAGTCTCTCAGCTTTTTTTCTCCCTCTGTCCATATGATGAACAGGTCATCTATATAACGGTAGTATCTATAAGGTTTGTGGATATATGTGGACAGGAATCTCTGTTCAAGGTCAGCCATAAATAAATTGGCATATTGTGGTGCCATTTTAGTCCCCATTGCGGTCCCCATTATTTGCAGGTAAACCTGTTCATTGAAGGTGAAGTAATTGTGGGTCAGGATATATTCTAGTATTTTGGCAATGGTATCAGGGTTATATTTGCAGTTTGGAGTGTGTGTTGAGAGGAATTTGAGGCATGCCTCAGTACCATCTTTGTGAGGGATGTTGCTGTAAAGCGATTCAACATCCATGGTTACGAGTAGTGTGTTAGCAGGTAGTTCTTTAGTCTGACTGAGTTTGTTAAGAAAGTCAGTGGTGTCTTGTATATAGCTGTCAGTGTTTTTAACTAGTGGCTTCAGGATGTTTTCAACAAGACCAGATAACTGTTCAGTCAGTGTGTCCATACCTGTAACAATAGGTCTCCCTGGGTTGCCTGGCTTGTGGATCTTGGGCAGCAGGTAGAAAGTCCCAGTTGTAGGATGGGTGGGTATGAGCTGCTCCAATTCATGCTGCACGATCTTGGGGAACGTTCGGATAAGTTCCTTGAGTTGGCTGGTATAATCCTCTGTAGGATTCTGGTCCAATTTCTTGTAATAGGTGCGGTCTGTCAAGTGTCTGTTACCTTCTTGTATGTAATCCGGAGTGTTCAAAATCACAACTGCGCCTCCTTTGTCTGCTGGTTTGATGATGATGTTGGGGTTTTCTCTTAAGTCCTTTATAGCAGCTCTTTCTAATGGGGAGATATTGTATAATTGTCTTTTTTGCTGATTTGTTACTAAGGAAGCTGTTCTCAGGCGAACGCTTTCTATGTAACTGTCGAGTTTAGGGTTGCGTCCAGGTGTTGGGGTAAAATGTGTGTTCTTTTTCCTGCTATTGTAATCCAATCTGGGTGTGGTATCCTCTTTGTTGTGAAAGTATTCTGTGAGTCTCAGCCTCCTGAAGAATTCTTCCATGTCTGAGTATAGTTGAATTTTGTCCAGCTTTGTGCTTGGACAGAATGATAGTCCTTTAGATAGAACAGAAATCTCTGGCAGTGTTAGTTGGTGGCTAGATAGGTTTATAATTCCTGTTTTGTCTGAGCTGTCTTCAGGAGAAGTGTTGGTCATAGTAGAAATCTCAGTAGTGTTTGGGCCATTCACACTTTCTTCCTGTATCTGTATTTTGTTGTTTTTTTGAGAGAGGCAGTTCAGTTTTTTCTTCTTCTTTTTTATAAGGTCTTGTTGATGTTTCCTCTGGAGGTGCTGTATTTCCTTTTCAAATAGTTCAGCATCATGTATGTTGTGTTCCCTTAGTTGTTGAAGAAGGGATGATATTTGGTCCTTTAGTCTTTGTTTCTTGCCATATAGTTGGTGGATTAGGTTGTTTCTCAGTTTCTCGCTTGTACGCCTGCAGAGGTTATCAGCATATTGTGAGTTGTGGGTAGTGGTGAGTGGATTTTTTATCTGTAGTCCATTTGGGATTAGGTTCCTTCTTTTGCAGTGTGACAAAAAATATATATCACTGTTGAGCTGTGCTGTTTTTTTGGTCCTCTTAATCAGTAGCTTCTTGAAGCAGCCATATGCGTATCTTCCATAGTTATGAAGAGTGAGGTAGCCGTGAATGTCCAGTAATCCAGATGAATAATCAGAGTATTGCAGTATATAGTGATACCTTTTTTATTGGACAAACATATTCATAGGTTTCATGACGAGCTTTCGAGAGCGTTCCT
Source organism: Discoglossus pictus (assembly GCA_027410445.1). Lineage (NCBI taxonomy): Eukaryota > Metazoa > Chordata > Amphibia > Anura > Alytidae > Discoglossus > Discoglossus pictus. The sequence continues at coordinate 182,040 of JAPZIH010000724.1, forward strand.
CTCTTTGTCGAGTCCGAGTCAATACTGATTATAGATTCACAAATACAGTAAAAAATTCCAGGATTAACAGATAATGTTCTGATCAGCCAGCCGTGCAAGTGTGTGGGGGTGCAGATCAGAGTAAGTAAATTGGGGTCGTAAATAGTTTTACATCTATATATATAGCTGTCTCTCTCTCTCTCTCTCTCTCTCTCTTTATATATATATATATATACATATATATATAGCTGTCTCTCTCTCTCTATGTATATATATATATATATATATATATAGCTCTCTCTCTCTCTCTCTCTCTCTCTCTCTCTATGTATATATATATAGCTGTCTCTCTCTCTCTATGTATATATATATATATATATATATATATATATATATAGCTGTCTCTCTCTCTATGTATATATATATATATATATATATATATATATATATAGCTGTCTCTCTCTATGTATATATATATATAGCTGTCTCTCTCTATGTATATATATATATATATAGCTGTCTCTCTCTTTCTCTCTATGTATATATATATATATATATAGCTGTCTCTCTCTATGTATATATATATATATATATATATATATATATATAGCTGTCTCTCTCTCTCTCTCTCTCTCTATGTATATATATATATATATATATATATATATATATATATATATATATATATATATATATATATATATTCTATCTCTCTCTATGTATATATATATATTGTGATCAAGTGCCAACAGGGGTCACAAGAGAGCTTTGTAAGACTTCTCCTATGGGAAGGGAAAGAGTTAACTCCAGGCAGTTATCAGATGCTAATTGAAGCCCAGCTGTGAACTGCCTTTAAGAGCAGCAGAGAGATGGGTGGAGTCTCTCTCACTTAGGCTTTGGGCCTAAGAGCTGTGAGCTGTGTGTAGAGCTGCAGTGTGTATGCAGAAGAAAACCCTGGACAGCTCAGCTGCTGTTGGATCCTGAGAGCTGGGATTACTGCTGAAGCAAGACAGTCAGGAAGACTGCTGTGTTACAGAGATTGCTTGCAGAGAAGACTGCTGTGGTATAGGAGATATTCCACTGTTTAAGGATTTATCTGAAGTCCCCATTCCTAAGAACCTGGATTCAATAAGGGATAAAAAGGTTGGTGCCAAATGCATGTTGTTTTCATCATATGAGGATAAGGAGTACAAAGGCCACAGGGAGAAGAGTGCATTGAGAGAAAGTAATAGTCCCTCATCACAAGAGGGTGACAAGGGTCCCTGGGGTGAAGCATATGGGAGAGAAGGGTGGGCCCTATGCTTCACCCACTATTGACAGAAGCTGTAGAGGAAAAGTCCTCAAGAGATACTCGAATCAAGCAAAGAGTTTATACTGTGGACTGTGTTATTATACCTGCAGACCGAGAAGCGGGCTCAGGGCTAGTCAGGGCGTTCCTGGTTATAGTAAGCCCGTTTATGTAGAATTTAATTTTGTGGCTGAAGATAAGCACTATTTTCTTTCTGTTTGTGCTAACAAATAAATAGCAGTAAAACTAAGCCTCTAACAGCCTACTGTGTCTTCCTCCCTAAATAAGTTAAAGAGATAAGAAAACAGGACGCAAACCCCGTCAGAAGGGGGCGCCCTGCCACAAAATATATATATATGTATTCTCTCTATCTGTATGTAGATATATATATATATATATATATATATATATATATATTCTCTCTCTGTCTCTCTCTGTGTGTCTCTGTCTCTCTATCTCTCTGTCTCTCTCTCTCTGTGTCTCTCTTTCTCTGTACGTGTCTCTGTCTCTCTGTCTCTCTTTGTGTGTCTCTATCTCTCTCTGTGTGTCTCTGTCTCTCTCTCTGTGTGTCTCTCTCCCTGTGTGTGTCTTTGTCTCTCTCTGTCTCTCTATCTCTCTCTCTCTGTCTCTTTCTCTGTCTCTCTCTCTGTGTCTCTGTTTCACTCTGTCTCTCTCTCTGTGTCTCTATCTCTCTCTGTGTGTCTCTGTCTCTCTATCTCTCTGTCTGTCTCTCTCTGTCTCTCTCTCTCTGTGTCTCTCTCTCTCTGTCTCTCTCTGTCTCTATCTCTCTCTGTCTCTCTCTGTGTCTCTCCCTCTGTGTCTCTGTCTCTCTTTATCTCTATGTATATATATATATTTATTCTCTATCTCTTTGTATATATATATATATATATTCTCTCTCTCTCTATGTATATATATATATACATATATATATATATATATATATATATATACATATATATATATATATACATATATAGCTGTCTCTATCTCTCTGTATATATATATATATATATATATATAATATATATATATATATATATATACACATATATATATTCTCTCTATCTCTATGTATATATATATATATATATATATATATATATATATATATATATATATATATATATATATATATATATTCTCTCTATGTATATATATATATATATATATATATATATAATTTATATATATTATCTAGATGGCTACTTAACTCTCTTTCACTAAGTAATAAGTCATCTAGAATATAAAGTATAAACACTAGTAGATTGCTCCCAGTATGTGTCACAGCTCCAGCCTCTTCTGTTTATATCACAGAGATGTCTCACACATACATTACAGGGACACAATAACATGACAACTCTCCTGACCAATAAAATCATTGGATAAGCGGTGACGTCACCAGTTGCTTGGCAGAAATACATTAAAACATGCTGTCCGATCGTTACAAGCGTATGTGCACAGTGTGAGAAAGTTGTATGCGCACAGTGTGACCATGGAAACTAAATGACTTCATAGAACCGCCCCCTAACTGTGCTGATTGGCTGCTGCTGGTGCTGCTGCGCTTTCCGGAACTTGTAGTTTGGTCGGAGACTTCCGGTACATTCTCTTCCTATTCTTCGAGGGAGTTTGCGGCCTAGAGTTATGTGTCCGAGCTCTTAGCAGGTAAATAAAGCGATTACTGATTACTTAATGATGAGGAGATAACGTAGGGGTTTATAAATACCGGAATATAATGATATTAGTGTATTAGGAGGTATGAGAGTCTATTTGTACATACATATATAGTGTGTGTGTAAATCGGTATAGTTATTGTATGAGGAGGCTCTCACAGATAGAGGGAGAGGGGAAGAGAGATGGGAGGGGGGATAGGGGGAGATATATATAGAGGGGGGGGGTAGATGGAGAGAGGGAGTGAGACATATAGACAGATAGATAGATAGACGGATAGAGGGATAGATAGACAGATAGAGGGATAGATAGATAGACAGATAGAGGGATAGATAGACAGACAGATAGAGGGATAGATAGACAGACAGATAGAGGGATAGATAGACAGACAGAGGGATAGATAGACAGATAGATAGAGGGATAGATAGACAGACAGACAGAGGGATAGATAGATAGACAGATAGACAGACCCTCTCCCATCACTCTGTATTATATATATAGTATAATATCATTATATCCGGTATCACTTCCTGTCTTTATCCCACTCGCATCTGATAACCAGTCACAGACAGATAGATAAATAGATAGATAGATAGATAGACAGATAGATAGATAGAGAGGTAGATAGATAGATAGATAGATAGATAGACAGCCACACTCCCATCACTCTGTATTATATATATGACAAAAAATGACGGCAATATAATTGTAAGGCAGGTAATGCGGTTTGCTACACAAAGTAAGTATTTTGGTTTTGTGAGTACTTTCGGCGCTCATTGCAAGCCTATTGGTGTATGTTTGGTTATCATAGCTCCTTTGGCGCTCATTGCAAGGTTTGTGCTGATGGCGTTTTGGCGAGCATTGCAAGCCTCTCCTCTGGTGTAGTTGTGCTCCTCTAAATACCGTTGACGCTCCTTGTGAGGCGCGCACTGAGCGCCTTTAGCGTTTATTGTGATTTTGTCGTCTGTTTTTTTTTTTCTGTGTATGTGTTTTGTAATGATAATTAATTAATTAGTAGAGTTATAAAGTAACTAGCGACTTGCCCGTCAAAAATGACGGGGCAATAAAAAAAAGTGTTGAAATGCTGTTTGCCACACAATGTGAGTGTACTGTGTGCCTCAACTATATAGACCCCTCTAACACTAATGAGCGCATGTAATAACACTATAAGTGCCATGAGGGTCATCCAGGACCCTCATGACCCAAAGTGTAAGCACTACACCATTTTAACCCGGTCACTTATGGGGGTCTATACAGACCCTCACAAGCCTCTATTTAACCCCGTTAGTCTCATAATGGTATTTAAAGACCCTCATTGGACAGTTAGAAGCCTAACATTACCCCGTAAGTGCTATGAGGGTTCTCCAGTACCCTCATGACACTAAGTATAAACACTACACTGCACTATAGCCCCCCAATAATCCATTACATCTAAACTAACACCCCTCTACACTAACCTATTAACACCTACACTACCTACCGACACATCCTACCTACCCCCTAATCACCCCCCACCACTCTAATTACAGAAAGAAAAAAATAAATCTACATTACAGAAAATAAAAAAACCTAAGTCAGAAAACATAAAAAAAGGAACATTACAGAAAATAAAAAAATACATTACAACCCCCCACTACAGAAAAAAAAAAAAACATTACACACCTGAAAAGGAAATTTATACAATACAAATAAAATACAATGCAAATAAAATACATACAATACATAGAATACATACAATACAAATAAAATACAATACAATCCCCCCTATCTATCTAACATACAATCAATACTATCTATCTAAAATAGATCCCCCTATCTAACATACTATAAATGCTATCTCTATATAACAAACCCTAAATCTATGCTAAAATAAAATGTTTAATAATAATAATAATATAAAATAATTCTAATCTAAAGCCGGGGCAGAAGAGGAGGAGGCCGGAGACCATCGCGGGGAGGTAAGTACAATGTAGATTATGTTTATTTTATTTAGTGTTATGTTTATATGTATTTTTACTAATGTTATGTTTTTTTTCAACAGGGGCCACGCCGGAGAAGAAGAAAATAAGACGGACGGGGGCATGCTGGAAAGGTGAGTACAATGTTTAGAATGTTTATTTATTTTCTGTAAATGTGTTGGACTAATTTATTTATTTTTTTATACAAAATTTATGAATAGTGCCTCTTTTCAGATCCCCATAATACTTAGAAAATTTTGACAAATATTCTGTTTTGGGTGCTATGCCTATAAGCCAAAAATATGAACTAAATCTATAATCTGAAAACTAGCGTCCACACAAAAGAATAGGACAACAAATAGTAGTAAGACATACTAATTTATGACTAGAAATCTACTTTTCTATACAAGAACCTATAATCCTAAACCCACAACCGAAATCTCACAACAGTGTTGCACACAAAAGAGGATAGTACTAAAACATAAAAATATGCACCTAGAAAACAAATTAAAAGCAGGAAAAAAAAAATATATATTTTTATTTACAGATTGGCAGATACTGACAAGAAACAGGAAAAGATAAGACGCCAAACTAGAGAACGACAAAAACAATGTGTTGTACTAATTTTTTTTCCATAGGTTGCTGATCTGAAGGGACATCTGCAAAGGTAAGTGGTCTTAATTATTTTATTTTAGCTTAGAATTAGTTTTTTTTATCTAGAGATAGCATTTATTGTATGTTAGATATCTAGGGGGTATTTTATTTTATTTGTATTGTATGTTTTGTGTTTGTATTGTACGTATTGTATTTGTATTGTATGTATTTCCTTTTCAGGTGTGTAAGTTTTTTTTTTTTCCTGTAGTGGGGGGGGGGGGGGTTGTAATGTATTTTTTTATTTTCTGTAATTTTCCTTTTATATTTTTTGTGACTTAGGTTTTTTTATTTCCTGTAATGTATATTTTTTATTTTTTTTCTCCTAGGTTGCTGATCTCACGGGACATCTGCAAAGGTAAGTGGTCTTAATTATTTTATTTTAGCATAGATTTAGTTATTTTTATATAGAGAAAGCATTAATTTTATGTTAGATAGGGGGGTATTGTATTGTATCTATTCTATGTATTGTATGTATTTTCTATTCAGGTGTGTAATGTTTTTTTTTTCTGTAGTGGGGGGGGTTGGAATGCATTTTTTTATTTGATTTTATGAGTTACAGGGTTAATTCAGGGTTTATAGGTGTTTTCTATTGATCCCCATGAGTGACATGGTTAATTAAGGGGTCTGCATTGACCCCCATGAGTGACAGGGTTAATTAAGGCTTTATGGGGTACTGTATTGACCCCCATGAGTGACAGGGTTAATTAAGGGTTAATGGGGGTCTGTATTGACCCCCATGAGTGACAGGGTTTCATTAAGGGTTTATGGGGTCTGTAATGACCCCCATGAGTGACAGGGTTAATAATAGGTTTATGGGGGTCTGTATTGACCCCCATGAGTGACAGTGTTAATTATCGGTTTATGGGGGTCTGTATTGACCCCTATGAGTGACATGGTTAATTAAAGGCTTATGGGTGTCTGTATTGACCCCCATGAGTAACAGGGTTAATTATATGTTTATGGGCATCTGTATTGACCCCCATGAGTTACAGGGTTAATTCAGGGTTTATAGGGGTTTTCTATTGACCCCCATGAGTGACAGGGTTAATTATAGGTTTATTGGGATCTGTATTGACTCCCATGAGTGACAGGGTAAGTTAAGGGTTTATGGGGGGTCTGTATTGACCCGCATGAGTGTCAGGGTTAATTAAGGGCTTATGGGAGTCTGTATTGACCCCCATGAATGACAGGGTTAACTAAGGGCTTATGGGGGTCTGTATTGACCCCCATTAGTGACAGGGTTAATTAAGGGCTTATGGGTGTCTGTATTGACCCCCATGAGTTACAGGTTTAATTAAGGGTTTAAAGGGGTTTTCTATTGACCCCCATGAGTGACAATGTTAATTAAGAGTTTATGGGGGTCTGCATTGACCCCCATGAGTGACAGGTTTAATTATAGGTTTATGGGGGTATGTATTGACCCCCATGAGTGACAGGGTTAATTAAGGGCTTATGGGGGTCTGTATTGATCCTCATGAGTGACAGGGTTAATTATAGGTTTATGGAGGTCTGTATTGACCCCCATGAGTGACAGGGTTAATTATAGGTTTATGGAGGTCTGTATTGACCCCCATGAGTGACAGGGTTAATTATCGGTTTATGGAGGTTTGTATTGACCACCATTAGTGACGGGGTTAATTAAGCGCTTATGGGTGTCTGTATTGACCCCCATGAGTTACAGGTTTAATTCAGGGTTTATAGGGGTTTTCTATTGACCCCCATCCGTGACAGGGTTAATTAAGGGCTTATGGGGGTCTTTATTGACCACCATGAGTGACAGGGTTAATTAAGGGCTTATGGGGGGTCTGTATTGACCCCCATAATTGACAGGGTTAATTAAGAGCTTATCGGGGTCTGTATTGACCCCCATAATTGACAGGGTTAATTAAGCGCTTATGGGGGTCTGTATTAACCCCCATGAGTTACAGGGTTAATTCAGGGTTTATAGGGGTTTTCTATTGACCCCCATGAGTGACAGGGTTAATTATAGGTTTATGGGGATCTGTATTGACCCCCATGAGTGACAGGGTTAATTATAGGTTTATGGGGATCAATATTGACCCCCATGAGTGACAGGGTTAATTATGGGTTTATGGTGGTCTGTATTGACCCACATGAGTGACAGGGTTAATTAAGAGTTTATGGGGGTTTGGATTGACCCTCATGAGTTACAGGGTTGATTATGGGTTTATTAGGGTCTGCATTGACCCCCATGAGTGACAGGGTTAATTATAGGTTTAGGGGGGTATGTATTGACCCCCATGAGTGACAGGGTTAATTAAGGGCTTAAGGGGGTCTTTATTGACCCCCATGAGTGACAGGGTCAATTAAGGGCTTATGGGGGTCTGTATTGACCCCCATAATTGACAGGGTTAATTAAGCGCTTATCAGGGTCTGTATTGACCCCCATAATTGACAGGGTTAATTAAGCGCTTATCGGGGTCTGTATTGACCCCCATAATTGCCAGGGTTAATTATAGCTTTATCGGGGTCTGTCTTGACCCCCATGAGTGACAGGGTTAATTAAAGGCTTATGGGGGTCTGTATTGACCCCCATGAGTTACAGTGTTAATTCAGGGTTTATAGGGGTTTTCTATTGACCCCCATGAGTGACAGGGTTAATTATAGGTTTATGGGGATCTGTATTGACCCCCATGAGTGACAGGGTTAATTATAGGTTTATGGGGATCAATATTGACCCCCATGAGTGACAGGGTTAATTATGGGTTTATGGGGTTCTGTATTGACCCACATGAGTGACAGGGTTAATTAAGGGTTTATGGGGGTTTGGATTGACCCTCATGAGTGACAGGGTTGATTATGGGTTTATGGGGGTCTGCATTGACCCCCATGAGTGACAGGGTTAATTATAGGTTTAGGGGGTATGTATTGACCCCCATGAGTGACAGGGTTAATTAAGGGCTTATGGGGGGCTGTATTTACCACCATGAGTGACAGGGTTAATTAAGGGCTTATGGGGATCTGTATTGACCCCCATGAGTGACAGGGTTAAGTATAGGTTTATGGGGGTCTGTATTGATCCTCATGAGTGACTGGGTTAATTGAAGGCTTATGGGCGTCTGTATTGACCCCCATGAGTGACAGGGTTTTTTAAAGGGTTTGATGGGGCTTTGTATAGAGCCCCATGAGTGACAGGGTTAATTAAGGGCTTATGGGGGTCTTTATTGACCACCATGAGTGACAGGGTTAATTAAGGGCTTATGGGGATCTGTATTGACCCCCATGAGTGACAGGGTTAAGTATAAGTTTATGGGGGTCTGTATTGATCCTGATGAGTGACTGGGTTAATTGAAGGCTTATGGGGGTCTGTATTGACCCCCATGAGTGACAGGGTTTTTTAGGGTTAGCCCCATGAGTGATAGGGTTAATTTTTATTTTTATTTTATTATGGGTCCTTTAAGGACCTTTACGGACCCGTAAGGCGGGAAATTTGAATTTTGATTACAGCTGGGGTTCCCGATCGCGTGCGATCGGGGACCCCCACTGCAAGGGTTAATGTGAGGTTAAGCGGGGACACCCTCTGCTAGGATTAATGTGTGGTTAATGAGGGTTGCCGAGCTTATCTCGGATCCCTACTTGGCTAAGTTGTACGTGGCTGGGCGGTCCGAGGTCATGGTTTCGACGGCCAATTTTTTCCTTGCTTAGCCGTTTTTCTAGTTGCGAAACGGTGGAATTTGGGGTTAAATTCCAATTTCATTTCACTTCCAGATGTCCTGGCTGTCTTCCCGTGCTGTGGGTGAGTGTTTTTTTTTAATTATTGGGTTTATTAATGTGTTTTTAGTGTTTTTGCGCGTGCGCTGTTCGGGGGGTTAGTGCTGTGAGACACAGGGCAGGGAGACGAGGAGGGGAAGGAGAGGACTAAGTGCTGCGAGTTAACGCTTGTGTGAATGTGGTACGCGGGTGTGGAGCATGTAGCGTCCTTTCAAATAGTGTATTTATTACCTTGTACAGGTCTGTGTAAAAGTTGTATGTGCCTGGCGGTGTTTTCCGTGCTTAGGGGTCGTGTAGCCTTGTTTTCTTTTTTTTTCGGTGGCCATTTTTTCTCTTGCTTAGGGGATTTTCGAGTGGTGAAAGTCTCTAAATTGGCTTTAAATCTGCATGTAACCTCATTCCCAGAGTCCTGGCTGTCACCCCTTGCTCAGTATGTTTATTTTATTTTATATTTTGTCTGTTTCTTATTTTTTGCGGCTCATATTTTTTTTCCTAAGTGGCGGTTTCCTTTTGTAAGTGTTACGGGCCGTAATTTTTTAGAGGTGATTTTTTCAAAGTGCTACGGGACTCGCAGTGTGAATTGTTTATTATATTTTTCTGTTGATGTTTAGTTCTGCGGGTTGTGGGTATGATGCGCAAGTTGTGCGGGGTCGTGTAACAAATCCCAGTGTGTGACGTCTCATGTTTATTTGTACAGACCATAATGACATGTAACAAATCCCAGCGTGACACTGTCTCATGTTTATTTGTACAGACCATAAAGACATATAACAAATCCCAGTGTGTGACCGTCTCATGTTTATTTGTACAGACCATAAAGATGTGTAACAAATCCCAGCGTGTGACCGTATCATGTTTTTTTGTACAGACCATAAAGACATGTAACAAATCCCAGCGTGTGACCATCTCATGTTTATTTGTACAGACCATAAAGACATATAACAAATCCATGTGTGACCATCTCATGTTTATTTGTACAGACAATAAAGACATATAACAAATCCCAGCGTGTGACCGTCTCATGTTTATTTGTACAGACAATAAAGACATATAACATTGTTCGCTGTGCGTGGTTTGGCCATTAAGTTCGTATTTTTTTGCAACTTTTTTTTCGTAAGTGGCTGTTTTCTTTTGTAACTGTTACGGGCCGTAATTTTTTAGAGGCGATTTTTTTTCAAAGTGCTACGGGTCTCGCAGTGTGAATTGTGTCTTTTTGTTTTGTGTTAATGTGTAGTACCGCGGGTTGTGGTTATGATGCGCAAGTCGTGCGGGTCGTGTAACAAATTTCAGCGTGTGACCGTCTCATGTTTATTTGTACAGACCATAATGACATGTAACAAATCCCAGCGTGTGACTGTCTCATGTTTATTAGTACAGACCATAAAGACGTGTAACAAATCCCAGCATGTGACCGTCTCATGTTTATTTGTACAGACAATAAAGACATATAACAAATCCCAGCGTGTGACCGTCTCATGTTTATTTGTACAGACAGTGACAAAGTGACACCATCAGGTCTCTCAGAGTCTGACCAAGAAGAAGAGACAAATATGAGGAGTCCCCGGGAGATTAAAGAGGAGGAAATTCCTGTAAATATCAGTGAAGGTGAGTAATATCTTATGGACAATTACCACTTACTTCAGTCCTTATTGAGGTGGATTTCTCCTTCATCTCTCACCCAGGAAGTTTTACAAACATTGCAGCTCATGATAAAGGTGAATTAAATAGATGTTAAGACACAAACACCAGATTGATAGTAAATAATTACAATGGTGAGGGCTATAATCTGTTTATCTCTATCTGTAGGACCTTTAGATGTGAAGCCTCCAGTTGTGTCCAAGGTTGAACAAGAAGATCTGAATATAAGAGATCAGCAGCAGGTGAAGGAGGAGGAGAGTCCTGGGAATATCAGGGAAGGTGAGGAATTAATACACAATAAGAACATTAATAATACATTCTGTAACGTCACACTGTCACCATAACTATATTTATTTTATCTTAAAGAGAATTCAAAACTGTCTATACATTGCCACAGCTATTTATCTCTGTAGTACATAATTCTCGAGATATGCAGCATTGTTTGTGCAACTCAGTATCGTAATGGATAGCTCAGAGAGCTTGATAAGGGTGGGGGGAGGGTCTAGAATTTAGTACTGGCCAATCATTACTAATATCAGTCTTTAACTTAATGTCTAACACATGCACGCAGCAAATGTACGGGATAATTCACATTCACATTAATGCTTACGATGTTGGTCACGCTTTGCGGCCCTCGCACAGCAATAATCGGCGAAGGCGCTCATTGCAGGCCTCGCAATGAGTTCCACAGGCGCTCATCGGCAGCGGCGCCGCACTTAGGCTTAGGGCTTGCGATAAGCGATGCACGCCAGCAGCGGACGCTGGACTTAAGACCCGTACGACTTCTAATTATAAGCATAAGGCTTTTGCTCCTCTGTGGATCTTCGGCGCTCATTGTGAGCCTATCTCATTGTCCACTTCAATTGTCCGGCTTTGCAACAATCGGCTTTTGGCGCTTATCGCGAAGACAGTGTACAGTGAATTAATAAAGTAATATGAATTAATAAATGAATATACTTTACCTATTGATATCTAATATGCAGCAATCAATATCCTGAAGAGCTAACAATCTATTTGGATTTTCCTGCATCTGAAAATGTACAGTTGGAGTGTTGATCATCTGAGGAGAAAGTGTCAGCCATGTGGCAAGTGTGCAGTGTAAATAGGCTGCGTGCGCAAGGCCAAACCGTTTTGTTTAGGCGGGTAAGGCGGCATTTTAGAATCCTAATGTTATGAGTTGTAAGTAAGTGTTGTAACATGTGTTACTTGGCTCGCAAGCATTTTCCGTCCGTCCCTTGTAATGGTATATTTTGTATCTGCTACGTTCCTGGCTAACTCGTACGTTGCTGGCGGTGATTTTCACAGCTCTGTGTCTTTTAGCCTCGTTTTTATTTTTTTCATCCGTCATTTTTTTTCTCTCTTAGTCGATTTTCAAGAGCCGAAACTTCTTAAATGCGACTTAAATTTGCGTGCAACCTCACTCCCAGACGTCCTGGCTGTCTCCCGTGCTGTGTGTGATGCTTGTTTTTTATGTTTTGTTTTTATTTTTCTGAGTTTTTGGTGTTTTTTGATGTACGCGTTTCGGCTGTTAACTTCATATTTTTTATTTTTCTAAGTCCCTATTTCCTCATTCCGCGTTATTGTTTTTTTCTAAGTCCCGGGGTGCGCATTTGGGGCCTGCAATGAGCTTTTGGCTCATTGCAGCTGACGTGGGAGCCTTTGCGAGGTCCGCATTTGCGGCCACAGCTGCGGCCCTCGCTTTGCGAGGGACGCAGTTCTGTGAGCTAACTTTGCTAGCTCGCAAAGTGTGACGATGACTCGCAGTTTGACATTTATTATATGTAATTATTTGCCAGTAAACTGTGAGCTCAGCACAGATTGTGCACAGATGCAATCCCCATGGACCCTACACGTACATTCACCCACTCACCTCAATCCCCATGGTCTCTACACGTACATTCACCCTCTCACCTCAATCTCCATGGTCTCTACAAGTACATTCACCCACTCACCTCAATCCTCATGGTCTCTACATGTACATTCACCCACTCACCTTAATCCCCATGGACCCTACACGTACACTCACCCACTTACCTCAATCCCCATGGTCTCTACACGTACATTTACCCACTCACCTCAATCCCCATGGTCTCTACACGTACATTCACCCACTCACCTCAATCCCCATGGTCTCTACAAGTACATTCACCCACTCACCTCAATCCCCATGGTCTCTACATGTACATTCTCCCACTTACCTCAATCCCCATGGACCCTACACGTACATTCACCAACTCACCTCAATCCCCATGGACCCTACACGTACACTCTCCAACTCACCTCAATCCCCATGGTCTCTACACATACATTCACCTCAATCCCCATGGTCTCTACATGTACATTCACCCACTCACCTTAATCCCCATGGACCCTACACGTACACTCACCCACTTACCTCACTCCCTATGGACTCTACACGTACATTCACCAACTCACCTCAATCCCCATGATCACTACACATACATTCACCTCAATCCCCATGGTCTCTACATGTACATTCACCCACTTACCTCAATCCCTATGGACCCTACACGTATACTCACCCACTTACTTCAATCCCCATGGACCCTACACATACATTAACCCACTTACCTCACTCCTTATGGACCCTACACGTATACTTACCCACTTACTTCAATCCCCTTGGACCCTACACGTACATTCACCCACATACCTCACTGCCTATGGGCTCTACATGTACATTCACCCACTTACCTCAATCCCTATGGACCCTACACGTACACTCACACACTTACCTCAATCCCCATGGACTCTACACGTACATTCACCCACTTACCTCAATCCCCATGGACTCCACATGTACATTCACCCACTTAGCTCACTCCCAATAGACCCTACACATACATTCACACACTTACCTCACTCCCTACGGACCTAAATGTTCATTTCAATGTAATGTTTTTAAAATAAATTGTAATTTTTTTATTTTAATTAATTTTATTTTTATTGTAATTATTTATTTTTAGTAAATTAAGTTTTTATTATTTACATACATTTTTAGTTTTGTGTTAAGATATTACGGATTTGTACAGGTACCCCCATAGTAGAGGATTAGGGTACTATGGAAGTCCATAGGGACCCCTATGGTAGAGGACTAATTTTAGATACCATGGGGATCCCTATTGGGGATGGTCGGTGGGGCATTCCAAGTGCCCTCTGAACACTTAGTACAATTTCTTTACTAATATAACCTCAGAAAACGTAGTGCCCATTTTATTAACAGCATCTACTATTTTATTCCTATTACTATTTAATCTCCACACTCTCAGCATCTGGGTAAGGTCATCCTTTTTCAATGATAATGGATGAAAAGATTAAGCATATAGAAGAGTATTTGTATCGGCATGCTTAATACTCCAATGTGATGTTATTATTGAACTTTATGTAGATATTGTTATCACTTAATTGATTCAAAATCTCTTTCATATAATCCTCATAACTCATAAGCACTAGGGAACATTTCTTATTTGCTGGTGTAATGACCCCAATCTGCCATTTTATTTTCATTAGCACAATTCCTGATAGAAGACTTTGCACACACAGGAAGTTTGTATCTGCACAGTGGGAAAGTGTCAGTAACTACAGTCGGTGCTCCCCGCAGAGCTAATGGGCAGATTGTTAGTTTACAGAAACACCCACCCAGTAACAGGCATAAAAAATGACAGCCTGCAGCAGGCAATAATTGCATGTAGAAGTTGCAATATGTAAAGTTTGTGTTTATACAGTATTTTTTTTTCTTTTAAGTAACACTTTGCAGACTATCAGATTTAGTTAAACAAATGACCATAATTGATGATAATTTGGTATGCACCGGATCACACTGCACTCTATATACAGTCAGACATAGTTTGCTTCATTTTCATATGATTACAAAATATGCTGTATGTTCATAAGGAGTTAAATAACTTACACTAAATGAATAGACTAAGCTAAATAATTTGTGACCTTTTATTAACTGCAAATTGGTCTCAGTGCAGTTTAATTGATTATAATTACTATAATAGGTATATACTAATTAATTATTTCCATATAGAAGAATTTTAAAGCTGTCCGAATTTACTCCTGGTGCTTTTTTTTTAATTTCAACAGATGGATCCGAGATCTGGAGTAACATTGGAGAAGACCACATTTGTATCACAGTAGAAAAAACACTACAATGTTCTGAATGCGGGAAATGTTTCAGTCGCCTCCCACACCTTAATACACATAAGAGGACTCATACAGGAGAAAAGCCTTTTCCATGTTCTGAATGTGGGAAATGTTTCACTCATGTCTCAGATCTTAATACACATAAGAGGACTCATACAGGAGAAAAGCCTTTTCCATGTTCTGAATGTGGGAAATGTTTCAGTCATCTCTCAAATCTTAATACACATAAGAGGACTCATACAGGAGAAAAGCCTTTTCCATGTTCTGAATGTGGGAAATGTTTCAGTCAGCTCTCAGATCGTAATACACATAAGAGGACTCATACAGGAGAAAAGCCTTTTCCATGTTCTGAATGTGGGAAATGTTTCAGTCATCTCTCAAATCTTAATAAACATAAGAGGACTCATACAGGAGAAAAGCCTTTTCCATGTTCTGAATGTGGGAAATGTTTCAGTCATCTCTCAAATCTTAATACACATAAGAGGACTCATACAGGAGAAAAGCCTTTTCCATGTTCTGAATGTGGGAAATGTTTCAGTCAGCTCTCAGATCGTAATACACATAAGAAGACTCATACAGGAGAAAAGCCTTTTCCATGTTCTGAATGCGGGAAATGTTTCAGTCGGGTCTCAGCTCTTAATACACATAAGAGGACTCATACAGGAGAAAAACCTTTTCCATGTTCTGAATGTGGAAAATGTTTCAGTCAGCTCTCAGATCTTAATAGCCATAAGAGGACTCATACAGGAGAAAAGCCTTTTCCATGTTCTGAATGTGGGAAATGTTTCAGTCAGGCCTCATATCTCAAGCGACACATGAGAACTCACACAGGAGAAACACCATTTGCATGATCTGAAACTCGCATGAGAAAATATTTCAGTAAGATTTGAAATGAGACAAGAAACTCACACAGGATAAAGACCATTTGTATGTATGGAATGTGGGTAAGAGTTTAATATGAGTCCGCCATTACACATCAACATGACACAGCATGCAATTCTACTTCACTCATATAAATGTAAGTAATTAAAAACATTAGCAAGCTCATAAAGATCTATGGATATCTGAGTTGTAAATCACGTTAATAGAGCAGTAAGTTGTACTAATGTATCAGCTTGTATTATTACAATACATGATATGATGCTGGACTGTGCATTGCTGCTTTTTGCTTGGTTACCAATAACCTTTCGATTTAAGGGATCCAGAACGTATGGACTTTGCTCTACACCATCATGCTGAGCACTCATAATACATTTGTGGACCTGTAAACTAAGCTATATATATTTTTTATATAATCTTTATATTATTTTTTAACCTTAATAGCCCCTTCCATTAATTTTCCTATTTTCTATGTACATTTGTTGCATCAAACAAAGCAATGAGATTAAAGGGCTTGAAAATAAAAAAGCTATGCTTTTAGGTACGGAAAGACTCATAAATGTCAATAAATTTATTTTTTAATTGATTAAGAATTGACTTAGATATTTCTTGTTTTAATCATACATCCCCCTCATTTACTGTTTCCTCTAAGCTGTGCGCACACACATACCCTGAGATGAGCGCACACAACTAAACATGGAGTGCACACAGATCCCTAGGGGGATATGTAATCTTAGTTTTCCCAATTAACTTTTTCCACACTATGAGAAATAGATCTCCATTGAGCCTTTTCCTTTTGCAGATGCTCCATTTGAGATAGCGCTGGTGGGCGGAGAAACTCGATAGGGCAAATCTGGTTCTGATGTCAGATGTCGACGTCCGACATTAGCTTGCTCTCTCAAAGCATCAGAGTCATTCACCCTTCCATGCTGTGTAAACAACATTTCCATGTGTGCACAAAACAAATCAAAGAATCACACAGGACAAAAGGAAAAGGGTCAATGGAGATCTATTTCTCCCTGGGTGGAAACAATTAATTGGGAAAACGTTATAAGCACATAACAAAGAAAGGAATCATACATTGCAAAATGAAATGGATATAGGGTCAATGGAGATCTATTTCTTAATGGGTGGAAAAAGGTTCATGGGAAAACTAAAAATAAATATCCACCTGTAGGGAATTAGAAATGAATGTTCTTTCATATGGAATTAGTACGTGATGCCACCAGGCTGGTGGAGATAGAGACTGAGTACTTGGTGGGAACAAAGAACAGAATCTGTAGTTAAATGTCTGAAGATATTTAGAATATCTGAAGGAGTTACTATTTAGTAAAAATAGTGCACTTTTATGGTATACTATGGCCTTGATTCAATTGAGCTGTCGTTGTTTACAGGAGCACGTAAACTAATTTGCTGTTCAATTGGCGTCTTTTTGCGAGCTGCAAACGATCTACGGGTTACAGGCTGAAAATCCCTGCGGTTGTAAAAATAGTAACTTACAACCCATCTAAGCCTTTGATCTTTCAAGCTTGCAACAGTCACAATTGCAAAATTGCTATTCAATTGCTACAGTTCCTCAAGCCCGCAAATATTTTCACACCCGTAAATGTCAAATGTAGAAGGAAATCCAACGGGTACCAGATAGGACTCACAAGGGGATTTAAAAGACGGGGAAAGCAATGAAATACATTAGAATTAATTGCACAACAGCCTCAAGCTCGTAAATCTGCAATCAAAAAATATTTTTTTTTATGTGTAATTTCAGTTGTATATCAATTTTAGGAATCAATGAGTTAATACATATCAGGCCACCCACATGGACTAGAACATTTCCTTCATTCATTTTATTATTGTGTACATTGCAGGATTGCGAGTCTGATCGCATATCGGGCTCCTAAATGCTAATTGATTGACATGTAACCTCCATCTTTTACTGATGTCATGATGTCGGTCTCATTTTCTATTGGCTGTTTCTAAATCAGTAGTTACGGCCTTGCTTAATTAATCATGTTCACGCTCTGAAATGCTACTCATGATTGCATAGTTTACGTGTTAGACTTTCGGCCTGTAAGTTGCAGGCTTGTTCAATGAAATCGCTCTGTAATTGTAGCAAATTTCAATTGAATAAGGCCCTATGTAAGTTATGTTTAAGTATGCTCTGATATATGGACTAATACCCGCCACAGCTATCATCATTAAAACACTTAAAATGAATACCGTATAAAAGCCATTACTGTATAATTACTCCCACCCTAATTCACAACTCAATCCTATCAAAATGAACAGAGTGATAGTGAAGTAAAACATCACTCTTATTGGCATGATTACAGCAATCCGAACCCTCAAGCAACCAGAAAAAAATAGAATCATGTACTTTAAATACAAATTAAGATTTACAGGGCTCAACAAATGCCAGGAGCCAGATTATGATGCCACAAAATGCTTACAGGCACCTAGATTTCATCCACTGTACGTCTCTGCAATTTGATTTTATCTGGAAGTAGACGGGCATTAGTGACTGAGCCAGGGCAGTGTTGGCGTTACATTCCCCGGGCATGAGTGACTGAGTCAGGGCAGTGTTGGCGTTACATTCACGGGCATTAGTGAATGAGCCAGGGCAGTGTTAGGGTTACATACCCTGGGCATGAGTGACTGAGCCAGTGCAGTGTTGGCGTTACATTCCCAGGGCATGAGTGACTGTGCCAGGGCAGTGTTAGGGTTACATTCCCCGGGCATGAGTGACTGAGTCAGGGCAGTGTTGGCGTTACTTTTCCCGGGCATGAGTGACTGAGGCAGGGCAGTGTTGGCGTTACATACCCTGGGCATGAGTAACTGAGCCAGGGCAGAGTTGGCGTTACATTCCCTGGGCACGAGTGACTGAGTCAGAGCAGTGTTAGGGTTACATACCCCGGGCATGAGTGACTGAGCCAGGGCAGTGTTAGGGTTACATACCCCGGGCATGGGTGACTGAGTCAGGGCAGTGTTGGCGTTACATACCCCGGGCATAAGTGACTGAGTCAGGGCAATGTTAGGGTTACATTCCCCCGGCATGAGTGACTGAGCCAGTGCAGTGTTGGCGTTACATACCCCAGGCATGAGTGACTGAGTCAGGGCAGTGTTGGCGTTACATTCCCCGGGGATAAGTGACTGACGCAGGGCAGTGTTGGTGTTACATACCCCGGGGATAAGTGACTGAGTCAGGGCAGTGTTGGCGTTACATACCCCGGGCATGAGTGACTGAGCCAGGGCAGTGTTGGCATTACATTCCCCGACATGAGTAACTGAGCCAGGGCAGTGTTGGCGTTACATTACCTGGGCATGAGTCACTGAGTGAGGGCAGTGTTGGCGTTACATTCCCTGGGCATGAGTGACTGAGTGAGTCCAGTGTTGGCGTTACATACTACGGGCATGAGTGACTGAGTCAGGGCAGTGTTGGCGTTACATTCCACGACATGAGTGACTGAGCAAGGGCAGTGATGGCGTTACATTCCCCGGGCATGAGTGACTGAGTCAGGGCAGTGTTGGCGTTACATTCCCTGGTAGTAAGTGACTGATGCAGGGCAGTGTTGGTGTTACATACCCCGGGGATAAGTGACTGAGTCAGGGCAGTGTTGGCGTTACATACCCCGGGCATGAGTGACTGAGCCAGGGCAGTGTTGGCATTACATTCCCCGACATGAGTGACTGAGCCAGGGCAGTGTTTGCGTTACGTTACCCGGGCATGAGTCACTGAGTGAGGGCAGTGTTGGTGTTACATTCCCCGGGCATGAGTGACTGAGCCAGGGCAGTGTTAGGGTTACATTCCCTTGGCATGAGTGACTGAGTCAGGCCAGTGTTGGCGTTACATACCCCGGGCATGAGTGACTGAGCCAGGGCAGATTTGGCGTTACATTCCTCGACATGAGTGACTGAGCCAGGGCAGTGTTGGCGTTACATTCCCCGGGCATGAGTGACTGAGTGAGAGCAGTGTTGGCGTTACATTCCCCGGGCATGAGTGACTGAGTGAGGGCAGTGTTGGCATTACATACCACGGGCATGAGTGACTGAGCCAGGGCAGTGTTGGCAATACATTCCCCGACATGAGTGACTGAGCCAGGGCAGTGTTGGCGTTACATTCCCCAGGCATGAGGGACTGAGTCAGGGCAGTGTTGGCGTTACATTCCCCGGGCGTGGGTGACTGAGTCAGGGCAGTGTTGGCGTTACATTCCCCGGGGATAAGTGACTGACGCAGGGCAGTGTTGGTGTTACATACCCCGGGGATAAGTGACTGAGTCAGGGCAGTGTTGGCGTTACATACCCCGGGCATGAGTGACTGAGCCAGGGCAGTGTTGGCATTACATTCCCCGACATGAGTAACTGAGCCAGGGCAGTGTTGGCGTTACATTACCTGGGCATGAGTCACTGAGTGAGGGCAGTGTTGGCGTTACATTCCCCGGGCATGAGTGACTGAGTGAGGCCAGTGTTGGCGTTACATACCACGGGCATGAGTGACTGAGTCAGGGCAGTGTTGGCGTTACATTCCACGACATGAGTGACTGAGCCAGGGCAGTGATGGCGTTACATTCCCCGGGCATGAGTGACTGAGTCAGGGCAGTGTTGGCGTTACATTCCCTGGTAGTAAGTGACTGATGCAGGGCAGTGTTGGTGTTACATACCCCGGGGATAAGTGACTGAGTCAGGGCAGTGTTGGCGTTACATACCCCGGGCATGAGTGACTGAGCCAGGGCAGTGTTGGCGTTACATTCCCCGGGGATAAGTGACTGACGCAGGGCAGTGTTGGTGTTACATACCCCGGGGATAAGTGACTGAGTCAGGGCAGTGTTGGCGTTACATACCCCGGGCATGAGTGACTGAGCCAGGGCAGTGTTGGCATTACATTCCCCGACATGAGTAACTGAGCCAGGGCAGTGTTGGCGTTACATTACCTGGGCATGAGTCACTGAGTAAGGGCAGTGTTGGCGTTACATTCCCCGGGCATGAGTGACTGAGTGAGGCCAGTGTTGGCGTTACATACCACGGGCATGAGTGACTAAATCAGGGCAGTGTTGGCGTTACATTCCACGACATGAGTGACTGAGCCAGGGCAGTGATGGCGTTACATTCCCCGGGCATGAGTGACTGAGTCAGGGCAGTGTTGGCATTACATTCCCTGGTAGTAAGTGACTGATGCAGGGCAGTGTTGGTGTTACATACCCCGGGGATAAGTGACTGAGCCAGTGCAGTGTTGGCGTTACATACCCCGGGCATGAGTGACTGAGCCAGGACAGTGTTGGATGAAGAAGCAATAAGAAATGTCTGGTTAAAAAAGGAATATAAGAATCAAAGTCTATTTACTCCTGATAATAAAAAATGATGGCAATGTCCATGTTTTCCTAGACCAAACAACAAGAGAAATTGAGAAACTATATGCAAAAAGAAAGAGAGGTAAATCAATCTCTATACTCAATATGACAGGAGAAGAGAAAAAAGCTCCAGGAGATCTAAAAACTGCCAATATAATAATCAAGCGCTCTTACATACAAAATACATACTCTGCTGTGTTGTGCGCTCTTGTTGTAGCCGAATCATAAACTCATCAATATATTCCTGGATAGCTGTCGGCTAAAAAAGATAACGGTGTATTTAACGGTAATTTAAAATATAAATGCTGTGTTTGCTTAAGAAAAAAATAATAACAGATCATAAAGAAATTATCGCTAAAATTATATAGACATATTATTATTAGTTTTCTTTTTTAAATCAAATATATAACTTTACAACAAACATACAAAAGGACATAACTGTAAAAAAATCTTTAAAAATAGCATCTAGACTTGTAAATATACAGTAAACGGTGCTACATATTTTTAAAATATATTTATGAACAACAAATACACCGGCTAACTTTAAAAAAATACATTTATGAGTACAAATAGTGACAAACAATTTGTTCTAACCATAATAACACATACATTGAAACAGCGTTGAGTAATTGATATACTATCTAATAAGAGAGAGATTTACTATCTAATATAAGTGAGGGATTTACTATCTAATGTGAGTGAGGGATTTACTATCTAACATAAGTGAGGGATTTACTATCTAATATGAGTGAGGGATTTACTATCTAATATAAGTGAGGGATTTACTATCTAATATGAGTGAGGTATTTACTATCTAATATAAGTGAGGGATTTACTATCTAATATGAGTGAGGGATTTACTATCTAACATAAGTGATGGATTTACTATATAATATGAGTACGGGATTTACTATCTAATATGAGTAAGGGATTTACTATCTAATTTAAATGAGGGATTTACTATCTAACATAAGTGAGGGATTTACTATGTAATATGAGGGAGGGATTTACTATCTAACATAAGTGAGGGATTTACTATCTAATATGAGTGAGGGATTTACTATCTAACATAAGTGAGGGATTTACTATCTAATATAAGTGAGAGATTTACTATCTAATGTGAGTGAGGTATTTACTATCTAATATGAGTGAGGGATTTACTATCTAATATAAATGAGGGATTTACTATCTAACATAAGTGAGGGATTTACTATGTAATATGAGTGAGGGATTTACTATCTAATATGAGTGAGGGATTTACTATCTAATATAAATGAGGGATTTACTATCTAACATAAGTGAGGGATTTACTATGTAATATGAGTGAGGGATTTACTATCTAACATAAGTGAGGGATTTACTATGTAATATGAGTGAGGGATTTACTATCTAATATAAGTGAGGGATTTACTATCTAATATAAGTGAGGGATTTACTATCTAATAAAAGAGAGATTTACTATCTATCTGAGTGAAGGATTTACTATCTTGATCCTAGTCCCAAGTAATCCCTGATAGTGACTGTCTTACAACAACTACAAGGACCTTTCTTACATCCTCCCAGTCCCTCCCACCAGCTCGGTCTCTATTACCCCCTTATATGCTGATTCCACCATCTGTCCTCGCTCCATGATTTGACCTCACATCAGTTGGACATGACTGAACAACCAAACAACAACATGATGGCTTTAGCATCTGTTTCTGTTTTTACTCTTCTAATTTT
The DNA here is from genome assembly GCA_027410445.1 of Discoglossus pictus. NCBI lineage: Eukaryota > Metazoa > Chordata > Amphibia > Anura > Alytidae > Discoglossus > Discoglossus pictus. The sequence continues at coordinate 205,073 of JAPZIH010000724.1, forward strand.
TCTTCATGGGGGAATAAGACATGTATGGGGGTAACAACCCAGCCCCATGACACTCACTGATGAGATTCAGGAGTAATCATGTTTTATTTTAAATCATCGTTCAAGAGGCAGTTACTCACTGTTTTATAGCTATAAATTCATTATTATGGAGTAAATATGGTGTCACTACACATGGTGTGAGTTGGTATAATATGTTTTTCTTATATTATTAGTAGTGATGTCGCAAACATAAAATTTTCGGTTGCGAATTGCCGCAAATGTTCGCGAACAGGCGAACCCGTCAAACCACCATAGACTTCAATGGGCAGGCGGAATTTAAAACCCACAGGGACTCTTTCTGGCCATAATAGTGAAGGGAAAGTTGTTTCAACGGGACTAACACCTGCACTGTGGCATGCCGGAGGGGGATCCATGGCAAAACTCCCACGTAAAATTACATAGTTGATGCAGAGTCTGGTTTTAAGCCATAAAGGGGATAAATTACCTAACATTCCTAAATTGTTTGGAATAGCGTGCTTTAAAACATCAGGTATGATGTTGTATCGATCAGGTAGTGTAAGGGTTACACCCGCTTCACAGTGACAGACCAAACTCCCCGTTTAACGCACTGCAAACAACCGCAAACAGTCCATTTGCACAACCGCAAACTCCCCATTTGCAGAAGGTTGGATACCAAGCTAGCCATGTCCCGTTCCTTGTCCTCACTGATGTCATTGAAGGTCTCTTACTCCACCCAGCCATGTACAACACCAAGGGACCCCGAAAGGTGACAACAAGCCCCCTGGGACGCCTGCTGTGTTTGGTCTTCCACCTCCTCAAAGCCACCTTCCTCCACTGACTCCTCTTCTTCAGACTCCTCTCTCTGCGTTGCCTCTCTCTGCGTTATTATAAGGTGTGTTAAGTAGTACTACTCATCAGTTTAATACCTGTTATGTCACCTATCAGGGGGCGTGTATAAGGCCTGGATTTTTGGAACCGGGAGATGGAAAAAGATGCTTGGTTGGTCGTATCACTTCAAATTTGGGGCACTGCGCGTCCAATCTAAGGTGCCACCAGATAGGAGTGGCGTGTTAGTAAGTACTACTCTTATCATTTTAATCCCTGTTACGTCACCTATCAGGGCACGTGTATAAGGCCTGTATTTTTGGAACTGGGAGATGGAAAAAGATGCTGGGTCGGTCCTCCTACTGTCGCAGGGCCGGGGGGGCGCACCCTCGTCGGGCTAACTGGTTGATCCTGCCTCAAAGATTAAGCCATGCACGTTTAAGTACACACAGCCAATACAGTGAAACTGCGAATTGCTCATTTAATCAGCTATAGACTGGTTCCTTTGATCGCTCCATCTGTTACTTTGATAACTGTGGGAATTACAGAGTTGATACATGCCGACGAGCACTGACTCCCCGGGATGCGTGCATTTATCAGACCATAACAAATCTGGGCCCCCCTGCCCGGCCGCTTTTGTGAATTTAGATAGTTACATAGTAATTAAGGTTGAAAAAAGACTTTCAGTCCATCAAGTTCAACCTGTTAAGATCTCCTCTGATCTGCAATATGCGGATTAGTTAATAATTACATTATTGATTAAATAATTATTAATAGTATAGTATTGGAGAATGAATAAAGAGTTAGTCCATCAAGTTCAACCTTTTTAGATCTCTATTGATCTTTTTAATTTGGACTATTTATTATTATTGTTAATTGTTAATTATTGTTAATTGATCCAGAGGAAAAAAACTGGCGATCAAATTTCTCCCTGGATCAATATTCCTTGCTAGTTATCTAGGATAGCCTTGAATGCCCTCTTTATTCAGAAATATATCTAACCGCTTTTTGAAGTTGTCTATCGAATTCACTGTCACCACCTCCTTTGGTAGAGAATTCCACAGTTTAACCACCCTAACTGTGAAGAACCCTTTTCTTTGTTTAAGGTGAAATCTTTTTTCCTCTAACCTCAACGGATGTCCTCTTGTCAGTTGAAAATCTCTTGCTACAAAAAGTTCACTTGACAAAGCCTTATACTGACCCTGGATGTATTTAAATAACGTAATCATATCTCCTCTTAGACGCCTTTTTTCTAGCGAAAATAAGTTTAATTTTGCTAGTCTTTCTTCATAACTTAGCCCCTCCATTCCCCTTATTAGTTTTGTAGCCCTTCTCTGTACTTTTTCCAGCTCTAAAATGTCTTTTTTGTGAGGTGGTGCCCAAAATTGTACTCCATATTCCAAATGAGGGCGTACTAGAGATTTGTATAGTGGCAGAATTATATCTTCTTCCCTGGCTTCTATACCCTTCCTAATACATGCTAATATTTTATTTGCCTTTGCAGCCGCTGCTTGGCTTTGAGCGCTGTTACCTAGGTGGTTGTCCACTAGTACTCCCAAATCCTTTTCAATATCTGATACCCCTAGATTTGCTCCATTAAGATTATAGATTGCTTGGCTATTGTTCCTTCCCAAATGCATAACCTTACATTTATTTGTATTGAATCTCATCTGCCATTTAGCCGCCCATTTCTCTAATTTATGCAAATCCTTTTGTAGGGAAAGTACATCATTATCTGATTTTATTACCTTGCACAACTTAGTGTCATCAGCAAAAATGGAGACACTACATTCGAGTCCTACTTCAATGTCATTAATAAATATGTTAAAAAGGAGAGGACCCAATACTGAGCCCTGGGGAACCCCACTTATCACATTAGACCAATCGGAGTATGTTCCATTTACAACAACCCTTTGCTTCCTGTCTTTTAGCCAGCTCTCGATCCATGAGCTGATATTTACTGCAATTCCTGTATCCCTTAGTTTGCTCACTAGTCTTCCATGTGGCACTGTATCAAATGCCTTTGAAAAATCTAAAAAGACTACATCCACTGAGTTGCCCTGATCCAAGTTCCTACTCACCTCCTCATAAAAACTAATTAGATTGGTCTGACACGACCTTTCCTTCATAAATCCATGTTGACTGCTACCTATGATCCTGTTCAAATAGACATATTCTTGTATTCTGTCCCTTATTAACCCTTCTAAAAGCTTCCCAACTACAGAAGTGAGGCTCATTGGTCTATAATTCCCCGGATTTGCTCTAGATCCCTTCTTAAATATAGGTATCACCTCTGCTTTTCTCTAGTCATCTGGTAGAGACCCTGTAGTGAGCGAGTCTTTAAAGATTAGATATAATGGTTTGGCTATTACAGAACCCAGCTCCCTCAGTACCCTTGGATGTATTCCATCAGGACCTGGGGCTTTATTAACATTTATTTTCTCCAACCTCTTTTGTATTTCTTCCTGCGTTAACCAATTATTTAGTAAAGGTAGTGTAGCCCCATTATGTTGCAGTGTCCCAACCACTGGTACCTCCCTTGTGTAAACCGACGAAAAGAACCTATTTAGCTCATCTGCCTTTTCCTGGTCACTAATTATCAGATGGCCTGTGTCACATTGTAATGGTCCTATCGATTCCTTCCTGGCCTTCTTCCCATTAATATATTTATAAAATATTTTAGGGTTAGTCTTACTTTCCATTGCAACTGACTTCTCATTTTCTATTTTAGCCAGTCTAATAGCCCTTTTGCAAGCCTTGTTGATTTCCTTATAGTCACATAAAGATGCCTCTGTTCCCTCCTTCTTGTATAATTTAAATGCATATTTCTTTTTCCTCATCATGATCTTTAAGTCATTGTTAAGCCACATGGGATGTGATTTACTCCTATTCATTTTATTTCCACATGGTACATGCTGATGAGTATGTTTATTTAGTAAGGATTTGAATGTTGTCCATTTATTTTCAGTATTCTTCCCTGTAAGTTCTTTGTCCCAGTCTATATGTTGTATTGCTGCCCGTAGCCCATTAAAGTTAGCCCTTTTAAAATTTAGAGTTTTTGTTGGCCCCTTACAACTTTGTTTTTTGTATTCAATCTCAAATGAGACTGTGTTGTGATCACTGTTCCCCAAGGGTTCCCCTATTTTTACATTTGATATTATATCAATATTACTTGTGATGACTAAATCCAAGATGGCCCCATTTCTAGTAGGTTATTGTATTACCTGGGCTAGATAATGATCCCTGAGTGTACTCAAGAACCTGCTCCCCTTAGCTGAGCTGCTGGTCTCGTTTATCCAGTTTATATCAGGGTAATTAAAGTCTCCCATTATTAGAACTTGCCCATGCTTAGCTGCATTTCCAATCTGTAACAATAATTGTATTTCCTCACTTTCAGCTATATTTGGGGGTTTATAGCATACTCCCACCAATATGCATTTAGAATTAGCTCCTCCACTATTTAGCTCAACCCACAAGGATTCAATGATGCCGTTAGTGCCAGCATAAATATCTTCTCTAACTATAGGCTTAAATTCAGGCTTAACATAAAGACAGATCCCTCCTCCTCTTTTACCATTTCCCCTATCTTTCCTAAATAGGTTATAACCATCCAGATTAACAGTCCAGTCATGAGATTCATCCCACCATGTTTCCGTAATGCCTATTAAGCCCCATTTTTCTTGTACTGCTAATATTTCTAGCTCATCCATTTTCCCAGGCAAACTTCTTGCGTTTGCAATCATACACTTTATGTTGCTATGGCTCTGCTGATGTGAAGTGCCTGCCACTGTATTTGAGGCCCCTATTAATATCTCCCTACTTTCTATTGTAACCCTCCCCCCTTCTCCTCCCCCATGGGTAAATAACCTTGGTCCGATCGCACGTACCCGTGACGGCGCCGATACATTCGGATTTCTGTCCTATCAACTTCCCATGGCACTTTCTGAGCCTACCAACAAATGCTTTAGGGGATGCCAGCAAATTTGAGATCATATCCATATATGTTGGTCTTACCCTCTAGCCATGATATTTTGGAAGCAATTGGCTTCTTTGGCTTCTACAATCTTGCATAAGGATATTTCTCTTTCAATGGAATCCTGCTTACTGGGGATACACATAAAAAACTTATCTCAATCCTAAAACAAGCTATTCCAATTAATGGCTTTAGCATCCAAAATACACATAGCTACATGGGCCCGGATGGATTTACAAATCTCTATTACCAAACTTTTATAGACTTGTTATTACCCCACGTAACCACACTTAACAATCAAATTTTAGAAGGCTCTCCCATGCCACAAGAATTAAACCATGCAGATATGATATGTTTCCCGAAAGAACGAGGAGACCCATTAGAACTTAACAATTAGCGCCCCATATCACTCCTAAACGGGGATATAAAAATGTTGGCCAAATTTATGGCAAACTGGATTTCGCGATTTCTCCCCTCCATAATCCATAAAGACCAAACAGGGTTTATCCCCCATAGACAAACAGGGGACAATATCAGACGGACACTAAATTTAATCTCATGGTCATCCCAACATCAAATACCCACATGCCTTTTGGCGTTAGATATAGAAAAGGCCTTTGATACGTTGGAATGGCCTTATTTAAAAGCAGTATTACAGAAATTTGGGTTTGCAGGCAAATTTATGAATTTGATAGATACATACTACAAATCCCCGTCAGCCAGATTAAAACTCCCGGGAGATTGCTTACAACACATAAAGATTCAAAGGGGAACCAGACAGGGGTGTCCCCTCTTGCCTCTGTTGTTTGCTCTAGCCATTGAGCCCCTAGCACAATATATTAGGGCGAATCAAAGTATACAGGGAATACAAATTGGACTTCACCTTTTCAAATGATTCATTTGGCCTACCTTTATATGTAGTGGTGGCAGTATGATTCTCTCGGCCTAGCTTTATATGTAGTGGTGGCAGTATGATTCATCAGGCCTAGCTTTATATGTAGTGGTGGCAGTATGATTCATCAGGCCTAGCTTTATATGTAGCTGTGGCAGTATGATTCATCTGGCCTAGCATTATATGTATTTGTGGCAGTATGATTCACCAGGCCTAGCTTTATATGTAGTGGTGGCAGTAGGATTCATCAGGCCTAGCTTTATATGTAGCTGTGGCAGTATGATTCATCAGGCATAGCTTTATATGTATTTGTGGCAGTATGATTCACCAGGCCTAGCTTTATATGTAGTGGTGGCAGTATGATTCATCAGGCCTAGCATTATATGTAGTGGTGGCAGTAGGATTCATCAGGCCTAGCATTATATGTAGTGGTGGCAGTATGATTCATCTGGCCTAGCTGTATATGTAGTGGTGGCAGTATGATTCATCAGGCCTAGCGTTATATTTAGTGGTGGCAGTATGATTCATCATGCATAGCTGTATATGTAGTGGTGGCAGTATATGATTCATCTAGCCTAGCTTTATATGATTGCATTGGTTGCACTAGGCACAGTATCAGTTGTGAGCAAGAGACACACACTGACTAGCAGTCAGGCAAATGAACTTAGATTTAACAAAACAATTTTTTTTCCCAATTATAGTCGGATTCAATACTTAAAGGCAATCAACCTAAAACAAACTGAGTTAAAGCTATATTAATAACTGAAAAGTAAAAAAAAAAAGTATTTTTAGGCTACAGGTACAACCAAATCCAGATAACATACTAGCCCCGGATATGGTATAAGCTCAAAGATTATGGAATGGAAAGGGGTAAACTGAGGAATAATAGAGATAAGTTAACTCAGTGATGTATTAACATGTATGGATATATATGTAACATGGAAATGGTTGTTTGAATATGATATATTACCTGACCTAATAAAACATTTTTTGAAAGAAAAAATACACATAGCTAGTATTTGGAAAACCCCAAATTAAAACTTTCAGGAATTAATAAAAAAAAATCAACTATTTACTGCTCAACGAGAGATTAAACCATGTAGTCTTGGATAGAATCACCCAGTTCCAGACAATTTGGGATCCCTGGATAAAATCCCCATTTAGTGCCCCCCTAAAATAATAAAACATTTGTTACTGGTTGAAGCGACACTGGGGGAAGGACCGGAGTGGGGAGCCCTGGAGGAGATTGAGGCGATTGAGCAGGTTAGATATTGTAAATAATAAGCTAATACTGCTGGAGTGATGATAGATAATAGGACTTTGGTGTTACTTGCTGATATACTCTTTACTATTGTCTGTTTTACCATGTTTTAGGTTTCTCTTCAAAAAATTGCAATCACAGTAAAAAATAAGAAAATGTTTTAACCAAAAAATTAAAAATAAGAAATCCTATACAGCTAACTTTAACAAAATGTCTTCATTGTAAATATGTATTTTTGCACAACTGTTGTGTTATGCAAGACTGTAAATATGCTTTCTTTTTGATTACATGCCGTACGCCTTCTGACATAAAAATGTAAATTTAAAAATTAGGTATTGTTGCAGCCGCTGCTGTTGCAGCGACCAGAAAAATTGACGTTTGTTTCCCAGGCAGAAACTGCCCTAAAACATTGCGTCTTGAACCCTAGTTGGTGGCGGATAAGTCACGCAAGTCATCCGGCATTCAAAGTTAATATACAGCAGCGTGTGGACCATTTTTAGCTCAAGGCAGCTCATTTTATCAGCCCTTTTTCAGTCTAATGTATCGCCCAGTGTCAGTCCCTTCGGGATCCATCCCTCATTCATCTTGATAAAGGTGAGGTAATCTAGACTTTTTTGACCTAGGCGACTTCTCTTTTCAGTGACAATACCTCCTGCTGCACTGAAGGTCCTTTCTGACAGGACACTGGAAGCGGGGCAGGCCAGAAGTTCTATGGCAAATTGAGATAGCTCAGGCCACAGGTCAAGCCTGCACACCCAGTAGTCAATGGGGTTCATCGCTCCTCAGTGTGTCGATATCTGCAGTTAAGGCGAGGTAGTCTGCCACCTGTCGGTCGAGTCGTTCTCTGAGGGCGGATCCCGAAGGGCTGTGGCGATGCGTAGGACTGAAAAAGGTCTGCATGTCCTCCATCAACAACACGTCTTTTAAATGTCCTGTCCTTGCCGGCGTGGTCATGGGAGGAGGAGGATTACTTTCACCTCTTCTCCTGTTAGATTCCCGTTGTGCTGTGACATCACCCTTATATGCTGTGTAAAGCATACTTTTTAATTTGATTGGGAACTGCTGTATCCTTTCTGCCTTGCGGTAATTTGGTAACATTTCAGGAACTTTCTGCTTATACCGGGGGTCTAGTAGCGTGGACACCCAGTACAGGTCGTTCTCCTTCAGCCTTTTTATACGAGGGTCCCGCGACAGGCACGACAGCATGAAAGACCCCATTTGCACAAGGTTGGATGCCGAGCTACCCATGTCCCGATCCTCGTCCTCAGTGATCTCACTGAAGGTATGTTCTTCCCCCCAGCCACGTACAACACCACGGGTACCAGATAGGTGACAACGAGCACCCTGGGATGGCTGTTGTGATTGGTCTTCCTCCTCCCCCTCAAAGCCACATTCCTCCTCCAACACTGCCCTGACTCAGTCACTCATGCCTGGGGTATGTAACGCCAACACTGCACTGGCTCAGTCACTCATGCCGGGGGAATGTAACCCTAACACTGCCTTGACTCAGTCACTTATGGCCCGGGGATTGTAACCCTAACACTGCCCTGGCTCAGTCACTCATGCCCGGGGAATGTAACGCCAACACTGCCCTGACTCAGTCACTCATGCCCGGGGAATGTAACGCCAACACTGCCCTCACTCAGTGACTCAAGCCCGGGTAATGTAATGCCAACACTGCCCTGGCTCAGTCACTCATGTCGGGGAATGTAATGCCAACACTGCCCTGGCTCAGTCACTCATGCCCGGGGAATGTAACGCCAACATTACCCTGACTCAGTCACTCATGCCCGGGGAATGTAACGCCAACACTGCCCTGGCTCAGTCACTCATGCCGGGGAATGTAACGCCAACACTGCCCTGACTCAGTCACTCATGTCGGGGAATGTAATGCCAACACTGCCCTGACTCAGTCACTTATGCCCGGGGAATGTAACCCTAACACTGCCCTGGCTCAGTCACTCATGCCCGGGGTATGTAACGCCAACACAGCCCTGACTCAGTCACACATGCCCGGGGTATGTAACCCTAACACTGCCCTGGCTCAGTCACTCATGCCCGGGGTATGTAACCCTAACACTGCCCTGACTCAGTCACTCATGCCCGGGGAATGTAATGACAACTCTGCCCTGGCTCAGTCACTCATGCCCGGGGTATGTAACACCAACACTGCCCTGCCTCAGTCACTCATGCCCGGGAAAAGTAACGCCAACACTGCCCTGCACAAGGTTGGATGCCGAGCTACCCATGTCCCGATCCTCGTCCTCAGTGATCTCACTGAAGGTATGTTCTTTCCCCCAGCCACGTACAACACCACGGGTACCAGATAGGTGACAACGAGCACCCTGGGATGGCTGTTGTGATTGGTCTTCCTCCTCCCCCTCAAAGCCACATTCCTCCTCCAACAATGCCCTGACTCAGTCACTCATGCCCGGGGAATGCAACGCCAACACTGCCCTGACTCAGTCATTTATGCCGGGGGAATGTAACCCTAACACTGCCCTGACTCAGTCACTTTTGCCCGGGGAATGTAACCCTAACACTGCCCTGGCTCAGTCACTCATGCCCGGGGAATGTAACGCCAACACTGCCCTGGCTCAGTCACTCATGTCGGGGAATGTAATGCTAACTCTGCCCTGGCTCAGTCACTCATGCCCGGGGAATGTAACGCCAACATTACCCTGACTCAGTCACTCATGCCCGGGGAAAGTAACGCCAACACTGCCCTGACTCAGTCACTCATGTCGGGGAATGTAATGCCAACACTGCCCTGACTCAGTCACTTATGCCCGGGGAATGTAACCCTAACACTGCCCTGGCTCAGTCACTCATGCCCGGGGTATGTAACGCCAACACAGCCCTGACTCAGTCACACATGCCCGGGGAATGTAACGCCAACACTGCCCTGACTCAGTCACTCATGTCGGGGAATGTAATGCCAACACTGCCCTGACTCAGTCACACATGCCCGGGGAATGTAACGCCAACACTGCCCTGACTCAGTCACTCATGTCGGGGAATGTAATGCCAACACTGCCCTGACTCAGTCACTTATGCCCGGGGAATGTAACCCTAACACTGCCCTGGCTCAGTCACTCATGCCCAGGGTATGTAACGCCAACACTGCCCTGACTCAGTCACTTATCCCCGGGGTATGTAACACCAACACTGCCCTGCGACATCAGTAAAAGATGGAGGTTACATGTCAATCAATTAGCATTTAGGAGCCCGATATGCGATCAGACTCGAAATCCTGCAATGTACACAATAATAAAATGAATGAAGGAAATGTTCTAGTCCATGTGGGTGGCCTGATATGTATTAACTCATTGATTCCTAAAATTGATATACAACCGAAATTACATATAAAAAAATATTTTTTGATTGCAGATTTACGAGCTTGAGGCTGTTGAGCAATTAATTCTAATGTATTTCATCACTTTTTTATTTGCATTTACAGTGCTACGAACAGGGGTTAAACCCCCTTGTGTGTCCTATCTGGTACCCGTTGTATTTCCTTCTACATTTGACATTTACAGGTTTGAAAATATTTACGGGCTTGAGGAACTGTAGCAATTGAATAGCGATTTTGCAATTGTAACTGTTGCAAGCTTGAAAGATCAAAGGCTTAGATGGGTTGTAAGTTACTATTTTTACAACCGCAGGGATTTTCAGCCTGTAACCCGTAGATCGTTTGCAGCTTGCAAAAAGACGCCAATTGAACAGCAAATTAGTTTACGGGCTCCTGTAAACAACGACAGCTCAATTGAATCAAGGCCATAGTATACCATAAAAGTGCACTATTTTTACTAAATAGTAATTCCTTCAGATATTCTAAATATCTTCAGTCATTTAACTACAGATTCTGTTCTTTGTTCCCACCAAGTACTCAGTCTGTATCTCCACCAGCCTGGTGGCATCACGTACTAATTCCATATGAAAGAACATTCATTTCTAATTCCCTACAGGTGGATATTTAATTTTAGTTTTCCCATGAACCTTTTTCCACCCATTAAGAAATAGATCTCCATTGACCCTATATACATTTCATTTTGCAATGTATGATTCCTTTCTTTGTTGTGTGCTTATAACGTTTTCCCAATTAATTGTTTCCACCCAGGGAGAAATAGATCTCCATTGACCCTTTTCCTTTTGTCCTGTGTGATTCTTTGATTTGTTATGTGCACACATTGAAATGTTGTTTACACAGCATGGAAGGGGGAATGACTCTGATGCTTTGAGAGAGCAAGATAGTGGCGGACGTTGCCATCTGACATCAGCACCAGATTTGCCCTATTGAGTTTCTCCGCCCACCAGCGCTATCTCAAAGGGAGCACCGGCAAAAGGAAAAGGGTCAATGGAGATCTATTTCTCCTAGTGTGGAAAAAGATAATGGGGAAAACTAAGATTACATATCCCCCTAGGGATCTGTGTGCACTCCATGTTTAGTTGTGTGCGCTCATCTCAGGGTATGTGTGGGCGCGCACAGCTTAGAGGGAACAGTAAATGAGGGTGATATATGATTAAATCAAGAAATATCCCAGTCAATTCTTATTCAATTAAAAAATAACTTTATTGACATTTATGAGTCTTTCAGTACCTAAAAGCATTTTTTATTTTTATTTTCAAGCCCTTTAAACTCATTGCTTTGTTTGATGCAACAAATGTACATAGAAAAAAGGAAAATTAATGGAAGGGACTATTAAGGTTAAAAAAAATATAAAGATTATATAAAAAATATATATAGCTTAGTTTACAGGTCCACAAATTTATTATGAGTGCTCAGCATGATGGAGTAGAGCAAAGTCTATACGTTCTGGATCCCTTAAATCGAAAGGTTATTGGTAACCAAGCAAAAAGCAGCAATGCACAGTCCAGCATCATATCATGTAAAGTAATAATACAAGCTGATACATTAGTACAACTTACTGCTCTATTAACGTGATTTACAACTCAAATATCCATAGATCTTTATGAGCTTGCTAATGTTTTTAACTACTTACATTTATATGATTTAAGTAGAATTGCATGATGTGTCATGTTGATGTGTAATGGCGGACTCATATTAAACCCTTACCCACATTCCATACATACAACTGGTCTTTATCTTGTGTGAGTTTCTTGTGTCATTTCAAATCTTACTGAAACATTTTCTCGTGTGAGTTTCAGATCATGGAAATGGTGTTTATCCTGTGTGAGTTCTCATGTGTCGCTTGAGATATGAGGCCTGAATGAAACATTTCCCACATTCAGAACATGAAAAAGGCTTTTCTCCTGTATGAGTCATATTATGTTTATTAAGATCTGAGACCTGACTGAAACATTTGCCACATTCGTAACATAGAAAAGGCTTTTCTCCTATATGAGTCCTCTTATGGCTATTAAGAGCTGAGAGATGACTGAAACATTTGCCACATTCGGAACATGGAAAAGGCTTTTCTCATGTATGAGTCATCTTATTTTTATTAAGAGCTGAGAGATGACTGAAACATTTGCCACATTCGGAACATGGAAAAGGCTTTTCTCCTGTATGAGTCCTCTTATGTCTATTAAGATCTGAGAGATAACTGAAACATTTGCCACATTCGGAACATGGAAAAGGCTTTTCTCCTGTATGACTCCTCTTATGTCTATTAAGATCTGAGAGATAACTGAAACATTTCCCACATTCAGAACATGGAAAGGGTTTTTCTCCTGTATGAGTCCTCTTATGTTTATTAAGAGCTGAGAGATGACTGAAACATTTCCCACATTCAGAACATGGAAAAGGTTTTTCTCCTGTATGAGTCCTCTTATGTCTATTAAGATCTGAGAGATAACTGAAACATTTGCCACAATCGGAACATGGAAAAGGCTTTTCTCCTGTATGAGTCCTCTTATGGCTATTAAGAGCTGAGAGATGACTGAAACATTTGCCACATTCGGAACATGGAAAAGGCTTTTCTCATGTATGAGTCGTCTTATGTTTATTAAGATCTGAGAGCTGACTGAAACATTTGCCACATTCAGGACATGGAAAAGGCTTTTCTACTGTATGAGTCATCTTATGTGAATTAAGGTGTGAGACCCGACTGAAACATTTCCCACATTCAGAACATGGAAAAGGCTTTTCTCCTGTATGAGTCCTCTTATGGCTATTAAGATCTGAGAGATGACTGAAACATTTCCCACATTCGGAACATGGAAAAGGCTTTTCTCCTGTATGAGTCATCTTATGTGTATTAAGGTGTGAGACCCGACTGAAACAATTCCCACATTCAGAACATGGAAAAGGCTTTTCTCCTGTATGAGTCCTCTTATGTCTATTAAGATTTGAGGCCCAAGTGAAACATTTCCCACATTCAGAACATGGAAAATGTTTTTCTCCTGTATGAGTCATCTTATGTTTATTAAGATTTGAGGCGTGACTGAAACATTTCCCACATTCAAAACATGGAAAAGGTTTTTCTCCTGTATGAGTCATCTTATGTGTATTAAGAGCTGAGGCCCAACTGAAAAATTTCCCACATTCAGAACATGGAAAATGTTTTTCTCCTGTATGAGTCATCTTATGTTTATTAAGATTTGAGGCGTGACTGAAATATTTCCCACATTCAGAACATGAAAAAGGTTTTTCTCCTGTATGCGTCATCTTATGTTTATTAAGGTGTGAGACCCGACTGAAACATTTCCCGCATTCAGAACATGGAAATGTTTTTTCTACTGTGTTACAAATGTGGTCTTCTCCAATGTTACTCCAAATCTCGGATCCATCTGTTGAAAAAAAAAAAAAAGCACCAGGAGTAAATTCTGACAGCTTTAAAATTCTTCTATATGGAAATAATTAGTATATACCTATTATAGTAATTATAATCAATTAAACTGCACTGAGACAAATTTGCAGTTAATAAAAGGTCACAAATTATTTAGCTTAGTCTATTCATTTAGTGGAAGTTATTTAACTCCTTATGAACATACAGCATATTTTGTAATCATATGAAAATGAAGCAAACTATGTCTGACTGTATATAGAGTGCAGTGTGATCCGGTGCATACCAATTATCATCAATTATGGTCATTTGTTTAACTATATCTGATAGTCTGCAAAGTGTTATTTAAAAGAAAAAACAAATACTGTATAAACACAAACTTTACATATTGCAACTTCTACATGCAATTATTGCCTGCTGCAGGCTGTCATTTTTTATGCCTGTTACTGGGTGGGTGTTTCTGTAAACTAACAATCTGCCCATTAGCTCTGCGGAGAGCACCGACTGTAGTTACTGACACTTTCCCACTGTGCAGATACAAACTTCCTGTGTGTGCAAAGTCTTCAATCAGGAATTGTGCTAATGAAAATAAAATGGCAGATTGGGGTCATTACACCAGCAAATAAGAAATGTTCCCTAGTGCTTATGAGTTATGAGGATTATATGAAAGAGATTTTGAATCAATTAAGTGATAACGATATCTACATAAAGTTCAATAATGACATCACAGTGGAGTATTAAGCATGCCGATACAAATACTCTTTTATATGCTTAATCTTTTCATCCATTATCATTGAAAAAGGATGACCTTACCCAGATGCTGAGAGTGTGGAGATTAAATAGTAATAGGAATAAAATAGTAGATGCTGTTAATAAAATGGGCACTACGTTTTCTGAGGTTATAGTAGTAAAGAAATTGTACTAAGTGTTCAGAGGGCACTTGGAATGCCCCACCGACCATCCCCAATAGGGATCCCCATGGTATATAAATTACTCCTCTACCATAGGGGTCCCTATGGACTTCCATAGTACCCTAATCCTCTACCATGGGGGTACCTGTAAAAATCTGTAATATCTTAACACCTAACTAAAAATGTATGTAAATAATAAAAACTTAATTTACTAAAAATAAATAATTTCAATAAAAATAAAATAAATTAAAATTAAAAAATTACAATTTAAAATAAAAACATTACATTGAAATTAACATTTAGGTCTGTAGGGAGTGAGGTGAATGTATGTGAAAGTGTGTGAAAGTGTGTGAATGTATGTGTAGAGTTTATAGGGAGTGAGGTAAGTGGGTGAATGTACGTGTAGAGTCCATGGGGATTGAGGTAAGTGGGTGAGTGTACGTGTAGGGTCCATAGGGATTAATGTAAGTGGGTAAATGTACGTGTAGAGTCTGTGCACAATCTGTGCTGAGCTCACAGTTTACTGGCAAATAATAATCACATATAATAAATGTCAAACTGCGAGTCATCGTCACACTTTGCGAGCTAGCAAAGCAGGGGCCGCAAAGCGAGGGGCGCAGTCCTGGCCGCAAATGCGGACCTCGCAAAGCCTCCCACGTCAGCTGCAATGAGCCAAAGGCTCATTGCAGGCCGCAAATGCGGACCCCGGGACTTAGAAAAAAAACAATAACGAGGAATGAGGAAATAGGGACTTAGAAAAATAAAAAATATGAAGTTAACGGCTGAAATGCGTACATCAAAAAACACCAAAAACACAGAAAAATAAAAACAATATATAAAAAACAAGCATCACACACAGCACAGGGAGACAGCCAGGACGTCTGGGAGTGAGGTTGCACGCAAATTTAGGTCGTATTTAAGAAGTTTCGGCTCTTGAAAATCGACTAAGAGAGAAAAAAATGACAGATGAAAAAAAAAAAAAACGAGGCTAAAAGACAAAGAGGATCCTTTGAGAAAGACGTTGAACACGTAGAAACATGTTAGGACGTAGGCTAGCGTAACGTGACATCATTACGCACGACGCAACTAGGCGGCGCAAATCTCCCCAGCGCAGGGAGACGCTGAAACACCACATATGAGTATACAGAGAAGTTAGCTTGCTTGGAATGGCCTATAATATACATGTACCATTAAAATAATTGTGGCACTGCACTTTAATAAGAGGGAATTATGTACTTGGTTACTTAAGAGCCAAACCATAGAATAATTGTTTGTATGCAAATAGATATGTTCTTCTGAAGCATACTACTACGTTATCTATATCATTTAAGCTACCCTAAGTTTGTGACATACCAGGTCACATACTAACATTAGGGGATAATATTTATAGATAGCACTTATATATGGATATAGAAATTTTTGGCCTAATAATTTAACCATACACTACCCTTTTATTTTATAGTACCTCAAGCCTGAACCTAGCCATTATCTTTTTCTCATTTACATTACTGCTAAACCCCACTTTATGAGTGATATTTGTCCAGTGGTCATTAGGTTTGCAGTTGTTCTGTCCAAACGAATTTGTACAGTTTGGTTTTTGGTTTTATACCTTTCCCCTTTTTACAAAGTTTTTAATCGTCGTTGTTTTCATTAAATTAATAAAGTTAAGTATTTTACTATTGCCCACCTCTTTTGTCATATATATATCTAGAGTGTTATGCACTAATGGGCCCTATCCCCTAAAGTACATTTTTTTGCTTCCTTAACTATATACTGAACTAGGAAGTTGCCCTTTGGGATATAGTTATGTATAAAGGGATGTGGTTATGTATAAAGGGATGTGGTTATGTATAAATGCCTATTGATATACGTCCTATGTGTGTTATACTGAATATACCGAACTTGACATATTTTTTTTGAACTGATAGATGTATAACGTTGTATTATGAGGACACTAATTGCCCATTGATTTATACCTTGATTAGATACTATAGTATATGTAAGCATATTTGTAATATAGACGCCGCCCTGATGACGTCATCGGTCGGCTGACCAAACGTACGTCGGGGCTGTGTCTGAGGATGCTTTTGCTTCACCCTTTTTACCCGGAGTGTGATCCTCTTGATTTACTATATTTTACTTTATCTTTACTCCATAGGGTAAGTGGTATTGTGAAGTGCTGTGGCTGGGATGCACTACCATGCCTGGTATTACATGTATATGTGGATAATGCAGATGATACCACACACACAAATGATCATTTACCTATGAGTGGTGTCATAGTGCCCTCTGCTGTCTCTAATGTATATATATATATATAGAGCTTTTCTACTCACACTGTAGGCAATATCTTTCCCTGTAGTGAGAGACAGGGACCTTGCTTTTTACAGGGTATATACATGCTTTAGCTTTTTGATATATAGATTGCGCACTTTTGTATGCCTTCGTTGACTCATATATCTTTTTCTGCGTCTCTTCTATTCTGTATTTAGCTAAGTATAATTAACCTATTTTGGTGGGTCTATTTTTGGCTTGCATTTAATTAGTATAGACATTCCAGAATTTGTTTCTGGACATTTGGTGCCTACTGTCACTGTAAGTGGCAGACAGTCCATATTGTCCCTTTAGGGTATCCTTTGACACTGCATATGTGGGCATTTTGTAGCCACTAATAGGCCATTGGATTAACCATTGTAGTTTTGAAATCTGCAATTGTTGGTGTTAGGCACCATGTTTTAATTTGTAATATAATTGCTGCTAGTATCAAGCACTACATTACTTATTATTGTTTTCACAGCACTGGACACTTTATATGAGATCAGAGTAGTTAGTAGCTGATTATTAGTTTAGGGGGTAATCGGTGGATCCCCAGTTCTGCGACTAGACACAGGGAAAGGATTACTACAGACTAGCTAGTATAAAGGAGTAAGTGGCCGGCTCCGCTACACTGAAATACTCAGGGATTATATTTTTGCACATTACACGTATGCACTTTGTATAAATTGATGTATGTAATTCAATTCATTCTATATTAATTTAAAGCAGCAATTTATTCTATTATTATTATTAAACCTTGGCAGTGCTATCATTTATAATTGAGCATCGCCTGGTTAAATAATTGTGGTTTTCCATTATATTGATTATCAGTCTTACACATTTCCAATAGGGACTGTATTTGCTGTAATTTTTTTCTATACGTTGTGATTCTGTTTTAACTGGACTACAATAAAACTGTATTTTATATTTGATAGTGATTGGTAATTTTCTTATATATTTGAAGTTTATCTCTCATCTCTAAGGAGTTGCCACTCTAAGGAGTTATTATTATCACTCACAGGGATCTGAATGGGTTTCCATCTGGTGAATAGACTTCTCATCTCTCTCATATTCTCCGTCCTCACTATATAAGTCAGGATATAGATCTCCATCTTGGGGTCCTGTTAGTCACAAGAGAGAGAAGCCTCTGGATTTGTACAGATTTACACAACTATCTGACATAAATATCTACAGAAACAGATCCCGGGTGTAAATATACAGACTGAGGTACTAAGTTGTACGGGTCGTAAGTCCCGCATCCGCCGCTGGCCTGCAGCGCTTATCGCAAGCCCTAAGCCTAAGTGCGGCGCCGCTGGCGATGATCGCCACTGGAGCTCAGGGCGAGGCCTGCAATGAG
This sequence comes from Discoglossus pictus, assembly GCA_027410445.1. Lineage (NCBI taxonomy): Eukaryota > Metazoa > Chordata > Amphibia > Anura > Alytidae > Discoglossus > Discoglossus pictus. Next base: position 223,357 of record JAPZIH010000724.1, read on the forward strand.
TGCCTTTGCCGATTATTGCTGCGCGAGGAAATTGCCCCACAATGCGAGGTGCTCATTGCTGCGCGAGGGCCACAAAAGCGTGACCAACATCGTAAGCATTCAGGACACTGACAACTATATATGTGAATGTGAATTATCCCGTACATTTGCTGCGTGCATGTGTTAGACATTAAGTTATAGACTGATATTAGTAATGATTGGCCGGTACTAAATTCTAGACCCTCCCCCCACCCTTATCAAGCTCTCTGAGATATCCATTACGATACTGAGTTGCACAAACAATGCTGTATATCTCGAGAATTATGTACTACAGAGATAAATAGCTATTGCAATGTATAGACAGTTTTGAATTCTCTTTAAGATAAAATAAATATAGTTATGGTGACAGTGTGACGTTACAGAATTTATTATTAATGTTCTTATTGTGTATTAATTCCTCACCTTCCCTGATATTCCCAGGACTCTCCTCCTTCTTCACCTGCTGCTGATCTCTTATATTCAGATCTTCTTGTTCAACCTTGGAGACAACTGGAGGCTTCACATCTAAAGGTCCTACAGATAGAGATAAACAGATTATAGACCTTTACCATTGTAATTATTTACTATCAATCTGGTGTTTGTGTATTAAAATCTATTTAATTCCTTTAGTTATTATTATTATTATTATTATTTCTAGCGACTTGCCCGTCAAAAAATGACGGTCAATAAAATTGTGAAGCTGGAAATGCTGTTTTAGACATAATGTTGCGCGTTTTTTACCGTGATGAACTTCGATGCTCATTGCGAGGCTTGCGCTGAGCGCCTTTTGCGCTCATTGCATGCCTCGCAATGAGGCCTTCGGCGCTTATTGCGTGCGTGGTATGCTTATAGTTTCCATTGGTTGCAAGGTGCGCTTTTGTGTTTATTGGCATTTTTGTATGCCAATGGTTAATGATTACTACGTACAGGTATTGCAAAATGTATTAATGTAATTGTTTTTATTTTATTATTAGTAATTATTAATGACTAAATTAATTAATATACTGTACCTTTTTTATAATAACTATCCATCAATCAATATCCTGAAGAGCTAACAATCTCTTTGGCTTTTCCGTCATCCAACAATGTCTAGTTAGACTGTCATCACCTGAGGAGAAAGTGTCAGCACTGTGCCAAGTGTGCCCTATATATAGGCTGCGTGCACGAGACAGAACCATTAGTTTTGGCGGGAAATCCGTCATTTCAGATGCGTTCGTGTGTAGATTGTTGTAAAATGTCGGCTATATTGCATGTGTTATGCGCATCCTAAGGATTTTCCATCTGCAGTAACAGTCCGTTGTACTACCTCGGCTGTGCTTGTCCAACTACTACGTCTCTGGCTCTGTTTTTCCGGCTTAAGGTAATGTAGCCTCGTTTTCATTTTGTTTGGCGGCCATTTTTTTCTTCGCTTAGGCAATTTTCGAGTGGCGAAAATCGTCTAAATGGACTTAAATTCTCGTTCCTGCTTACTGACAGACGTCCTGGCTGTTGCCCCATGCTGTCTGTGATGTGTTTGTATTTTTTTGGGGTGTATTTACTGGTTTTTACTGGTATTTGGTTACGTGTCCCGGCCGCATTTTTATGTCTTGTATTGTGTTTTTTCTAAGTGCTGCGGTTTTGTCCTGTGGTGTGTGGCGCCGTAAGAGTAAATGCTGTGACTTAGGTTTTATGTGTGGGAGTCTTTGGGAGTTGTGACTTAGATTTTGTGTGTGGGAGTCTTAACTGTTAGTTAAGGATTATGCAGAGTTGTGTTGTTTCAAAGTCATGGGTCTGAAAGACTCCACCTTCCGCAAATGCGGACCCTCGCGAGTTCTTGCGAGCTTGCGAAGACGACGATTCGTAGTTTGACAACTATTATATGTGATTAATCTGGTGTTTGTGTCTTTAAATCTATTTATCTATCATGAGCTGCGATGTTTGTAAAACTTCTTGGGTGAGAGATGAAGGAGAAATTCACCTCAATAAGGACTGAAGTGATCATTGTCCATAAGATATTACTCACCTTTACTGATATTTACAGGAATTTCCTCCTCTTTAATCTCCCGGGGACTCCTCATATTTGTCTCTTCTTCTTGGTCAGACTCAGAGAGATCTGATGGTGTCACTTTGTCACTGTCTGAACAAATAAACATGAGACGGTCACACGCTGGGATTTGTTACACGTCTTTATGGTCTGTACTAATAAACATGAGACAGTCACACGCTGGGATTTGTTATATGTCTTTATGGTCTGTACAAATAAACATGAGACGGTCACATGCTGGGATTTGTTACACGTCTTTATGGTCTGTACTAATAAACATGAGACAGTCACACGCTGGGATTTGTTACATGTCATTATGGTCTGTACAAATAAACATGAGACGGTCACACGCTGAAATTTGTTACACGACCCGCACGACTTGCGCATCATAACCACAACCCGCGGTACTACACATTAACACAAAACAAAAAGACACAATTCACACTGCGAGACCCGTAGCACTTTGAAAAAAAATCGCCTCTAAAAAATTACGGCCCGTAACAGTTACAAAAGAAAACAGCCACTTACGAAAAAAAAGTTGCAAAAAAATACGAACTTAATGGCCGAACCACGCACAGCGAACAACACGAAACACACACATAATATAAAATAAACATACTCAGCAATGGGGGACAGCCAGGACGTCTGTTTACAAGTAGATTTACCTTACAAGTAAAGGCTGATAAATTGCAGAGTGCACTAATTGTGCCCAGGTGAGAGGGGTGTGGCTTGACAGTTAAACTTGTATAAAAGGTTTGTGAGCTGGTTTGGGGTCTGTTTACAAGTGGATTTACCTTACAAGTAAAGTCTGATAAACTGCAGAGTGCACTAATTGTGCCCAGGCAAGAAGGCAGAAGTTATGAGAAGGGGAACTTGTGAGCTTGCGAACATTTTCAGTATCAAGTGCAATTCTAGTAAAAGCCTAGAAGTTTAAATAAAAGGAGGGCCTTCAAAGAAAAGGGAGGGCAGATTTATAGTGCAAAGGAGGAAAACTTTATATAAATATATTATTTTATATTCTTTATTTTTCCCACTGAAATTTCGTAGACAATCAGTGTACATCCTGTCAAATGTATTCAATACTGGAACAGATGATCCAGGGTCCATACCTCTGTGAGAGGTGTGAGCATGTTGCCTCTCTGGAAGCTCAAATTGGAGATCTGGAGAGGAGAATTGCAGCACTTAGTGATATTGCTCCACTGGAAAGGGGGTTGGTGCTCTCTGAGCACAGTTTAGCTGGGCCTAGCATGGAGGGTGGAGCTGGGGCTAGTGAGGATGTCCAGGGAGGCAGCTGGGTTACAGTTAGAAAGGGAATCAGGGGGAAGAGGTGGAGGCAGGCCAGTTCTGAGTTGGCAAACAACAACAGATTTGCCAGATTGAGTGAAACTGTTGGCGATGTCCATTCAGGAATGGCAATGCCAGATAGAGCTGTTCCCTCTAACAGCCGGGCGAACAGCTCTACTGGAGGAGAGGGAGGGCAGAATAGGCAGAACAACAGACAGGTTTTGATTGTAGGGGACTTTATTATTAGGAAGGTAGACAGGGTAATTTGTCACCCAGATCCCAGCAATGGAACAGTTTGCTGTCTCCCGGGTGCTCGGGTTCATCATGTTGTGGACCGGGTAGACAAATTATTGGGAGGGGCTGGAAATGAACCGGCGATCTTGGTACATATTGGTACCAATGACAAAGTTAGTGGAAGATGGAGTGTCCTAAAGAATGATTTCAGAGAACTAGGTAATAAGCGGAAGGCAAGGACCTCCAGAGTAGTATTTTCTAAGATACTACCAGTGCCACGTGCTAGCCCAGGGAGGCAGAAGGAGCTTAGGGAGATTAATGCGTGGCTAAAGATGTGGTGCACTAAGGAGGGGTTTGGGTTTTTAGAGCACTGGGCTGACTTCTCACTTCGGTACAATCTCTACAGCAGGGATGGATTGCACCTTAATGATGAGGGAGCTTTTGTGCTAGGGGATAGGATGGTAGAAAGGCTGGAGGAGTTTTTAAACTCGTAGGTGGGGGGGGGGGGGCGGACTAGATATAAGTAATTGGGTAGAAAGTGTAGAGGGTATAAGGGATGAATTAACAACTCATAGGGGAGGAGATGGGGGTAGGGGTAGTATAGTCAATAGGGAGTTAGTACTAAGTAATTCAAGTTCAGTCGCAGGCGCTTCAGAACTACAGACTCATAACATAAGGTGTATGCTTGCTAATGCCAGAAGCTTGCCAGGAAAAATGGGAGAGTTAGAATTATTAGCAATTAATGAAAAATGGGATTTAATAGGCATTACCGAAACGTGGTGGGATGAATCTCATGACTGGACTGTTAATCTGGATGGTTATAACCTATTTAGGAAAGATAGAGGCAATGGTAAACGAGGAGGAGGGATTTGTCTGTATGTTAAGCCTGAATTTAAGGCTATAGTCAGAGAAGATATTTATGGTGGACCTAGTGATAAAGTTGAATGTTTGTGGGTAGAGTTAAATAGCGGAGCATCAAATTCCAAAAGAATATTAGTAGGAGTATGCTATAAACCCCCAAATATAGCTGAAAGTGAGGAAATACAATTATTGTTACAGATTGGAAATGCAGCTAAGCACGGGCAAGTTCTAATAATGGGAGATTTTAATTACCCTGAAATAAACTGGATAAATGAGACCAGCAGTTCAGCTAAGCGGAGCAGGTTCTTGAGTACACTCAGGGATCATTATTTGGCCCAGGTTATACAGGAGCCTACTAGAAATGAAGCTATCTTAGATTTACTCATTACAAATAATATTGATATTGTATCAAATGTTGAAATAGGGCAACCTTTGGGAAACAGTGATCACAACACAGTCTCATTTGAGATTGAATTAAAAAAACAACAAAAACTCTTAATTTTAAAAGGGCAGATTTTAACGGTCTAAGGGCAGCAATACAAAGTATAGACTGGGACAGAGAACTGATAGGTAAAAACACTGAACATAAATAAACAACATTTAAATCCTTACTAAATATACATACACATCGGCATATACCGTGTGGGAATAAAAGTAAAAGGAGTAAATCACAACCCATGTGGCTTAACAATGATTTAAAGATCAAGATACAGAGTAAAAAACAGGCATTTAAATTATACAAACAAGAGGGGACAGAGACTGCTTTACGGGAATACAAGGAAATCAACAAGGCTTGCAAAAGCGCGATTAGACTGGCTAAAATAGAAAATGAAAAATTAATTGCAAAAGAGAGTAAGACTAACCCTAAAATATTTTTTAAGTATATTAATGGGAAGAAGGCGAGGAAGGAAGCTATAGGAACATTAGAATGTGAAACAGGCTGTCTGAAAATTAGTGACCAGGAAAAGGCAGATGAGCTAAATAGGTTCTTTTCTTCGGTATACACAAGGGAGGTACCAGTGGTTGGGACACTGCAACATAATGGGGCTACACTACCCTTGCCAAATAATTGGTTAACACAGGAAGTAATCCAAAAGAGGTTGGAAAAAATAAATGTTAATAAAGCCCCGGGTCCTGATGGAATACATCCAAGGGTACTGAGGGAACTGGGTTCTGTAATAGTCAAACCATTATATTTAATTTTTCAAGATTCACTCAACACAGGGTCTCTACCAGATGACTGGAGAAAAGCTGATGTGATACCTATATTTAAAAAGAAAGCAAGAGCAAATCCGGGGAATTATAGACCAGTGAGCCTCGCTTCTGTAGTGGGGAAGCTTTTAGAAGGGTTAATAAGGGATAATATACATGAATATGTCTATTTGAACAGCATTATAAGTAGGAGTCAACATGGGTTTATGAGGGATAGGTCATGTCAAACAAATCTAATGTGTTTCTATGAGAAGGTTAGTAGGAACCTGGATCAAGGCAACTCAGTGGATGTAGTCTTTTTGGATTTTGCAAAGGCTTTTGATACAGTGCCACATGGGAGACTATTGGGCAAACTAAGGGATACAGGAATTGCAGTAAATATCTGCTCATGGATTGAGAGCTGGCTAAAAGACAGGAAGCAAAGGGTTGTTGGAACATACTCCGATTGGACTAATCTGTTCAACCTCTCCCTAAACACTGGCAGGTTTCCATCCTCCTTAAAACATGCCGTAATTACATCCATTCTCAAGAAGCCCTCATCTGACCCAGCTTCTGCCTCCAACTACCGCCCTATCTCACTACTTCCCCTGGCTTCTAAACTGCTTGAGCGGCTTGTTTACAATCGCCTCACTCAATTTATTTTTTCCAATTCCCTTTTTGACCCCTTCCAATCTGGTTTCCGTGCCCAACACTCAACAGAAACAGCCCTCACAAAAGTCACCAATGACTTGCTAACTGCCAAATCAAAGGGTAACTTCTCCATTCTAATTCTCCTGGACCTCTCTGCTGCCTTCGACACAGTTGACCACCCTCTTCTAATCCAAACTCTCCGTTCATTTGGCATCCAGGGCACAGTTCTTTTATGGTTCACATCCTATCTAAAAGATCGTACATTTAGCGTCTCCTTCTCTGGCACCTCTTCTTCACCTCTCCCTCTGTCTGTTGGCATTCCCCAAGGTTCTGTCCTAGGCCCCCTCCTCTTCTCCTCCTCCCTTGGCACCCTCATAAAATCCTTTGGATTTCAGTATCATCTCTATGCAGATGATACTCAAATCTACCTCTCTGCACCCGATCTATCCCCCTCTCTTTTAGCTCAAGTTTCCAACTGCCTCTCTAGCATATCCTCCTGATGTCTACCTGTCAACTCAAACTCAACATGTCTAAGACTGAACTCCTAATCTTTCCACCCTCTACTACAGCTTCCACTCCTCAAATATCTCTCACTGTTGACAACACCATCATCACTCCCACCTCCCAGGCCCGTTGTCTTGGGGTTCTACTGGATCCCGCCCACTCTTTTATTCCTTACATCCAATTTATAACTAAATCTGGTCAGTTTCACCTAAAAAATATCTCCAAAATTCGTCATTATCTTACACAAGACACAGCTAAAATTCTAATACACTCTCTCATCATATCTCGACTCGACTACTGCAATTCCCTTCTTGCTGGCCTCCCCATCTCTCCTCTGTCTCCCCTCCAATCCATAATGAACGCCTCCGCTAGACTCATCTTCAATACCAAACGATCAGTGTCTGCAGCTCCTCTCTGTCAATCACTCCACTGGCTTCCCATAGCTTCCCGAATCACATTTAAAATCATGACCTTAACGCATAAAGCCCTCAACAACAGTGCACCCCTGTATATCTCTGCTCTTGTTTCAAAATACTCTCCCAACCGCCCCCTTCATTCTGCTAACGACCTTCTTCTTTCCTCCTCTCTCATCACCTCCTCTCACTCCCGTCTTCAGGACTTTTCTCGTGCAGCCCCTACTATTTGGAACTCCTTGCCTCGCTCCATTAGATTAACTTCCTGCCTCAAAACCTTTAAGAAATTACTAAAAACACACCTATTTAAAAAATCATATCACCTTCATCCTCTATAATTACAACTGCACGCTCCACAGCTTAATAACACTCCCACCCACAATCTACAGTACAGCTCACAGACCCCTCCAATTGACTAAACAACTTGCATTCACGTTGCCATTTTGTATTTGTCACCCTCTTGTATCACACCTAAACCCTTAGATTGTAAGTTTGCGAGTTTTCAATTGTGTGTCCGTGTCTTGGAAACAAGCACTATGTACATTTGATTATATGCTCAAAAACAGGGCACTCCATTCTTTAAGGTGTTAAGTTTGTTTTTTGCCATGTACTAACCCCCTGTACAGCGCTACAGAATATGTTGGCGCAATATAAATAAAGATAATAATAATAATAATAAGTGGGGTTCCTCAGGGTTCAGTATTAGGTCCTCTCCTTTTTAACATATTTATTAATGACTTAGAGGAAGGATTGGAGTGTGGTGTCTCCATTTTCGCTGATGACACAAAGTTGTGCAAGGTAATTAAATCAGAAAATTATGTGCTTTCCCTCCAAGGGGATTTACATACAATTGAGGAATGGGCATCTAAATGGCAGATGAGATTTAATACGAATAAATGTAAGGTTATGCATCTGGGAAGGAAAAATAGCCATGCAATTTATAATCTTAATGGAGCAAATCTAGGTGTATCAGATATTGAAAGGGATTTGGGAGTGCTTGTGGACAACCACCTAGGTAACAGCGCTCAAAGCCAAGCAGCAGCTGCAAAGGCAAATAAAATATTAGCATGTATTAAGAAGGGTATAGAAGCAAGGAAAGCAGATATAATTCTGCCACTATACAAATCTCTAGTACGCCCTCATTTGGAATATGGAGTACAATTTGGGGCACCACTTCATAAAAAGGACATTTTAGAGCTGGAAAAGGTACAGAGAAGGGCAACAAAACTAATAAGGGGAATGGAGGGGCTAAGTTATGAAGAAACCAAATTAAACTTATTTTCTCTAGAAAAAAGGCGTCTAAGAGGAGATATGATTACCTTATATAAATACATCCAGGGTCAGTATAAAGATTTGTCGGGGGAGCTTTTTGTGCCAAGAGGTTTCCAACTGACAAGAGGACATCCCTTGAGGTTAGAAGTAAAAAGATTCCACCTCAAAGAAAGAAAAGGGTTCTTCACAGTAAGGGTGGTTAATCTGTGGAATTCTCTACCAGAGGAGGTGGTGACAGCAAATTCGATGGATAACTTTAAAAGGGGACTGGATTTATTTCTAATTAAAAAGGGTATTCAGGGTTATCATTAGAGAGACAGTAATGATCCAAATTTTTTACATATCCCCTTGAGACAATTGGCTATGTCTCGCTTTTTTTTTTTTTTTTCTGTTTGCCTTCCTCTGGACTAATTAATAATAATAAAAAAAATTAAAAAAAACATTAAATAATTGATTAATAATTAATTAACAACTAATGAATTAATAGTTAATCAGCATATTGCAGATCAGAGGAGATCTTAAAAGGTTGAACTTGATGGACTGAAAGTCTTTTTTCAACCTTAAATACTATGTAACTATGTAACTTTGAATGAGGTTACACGCGGTTTTTAAGCCAATTTAGAGACTTTCGCCACTCGAAAATCCCTTAGGCGAGAGAAAAAATGACTGCCGAAAAAAAAGAAAACAAGGCTCAGCGCGCACCTCACAAGGAGCGTCACGGTGTTTAGAGGAGCACAACTACACCAGGGGAGAGGCACGCAATGCGCGCCAAAAGGCCATCAGCGCAAGCCTTGCAATGAGCGCCAAAGGAGCTCTGATAACTAAAAATACATCTATCTCTCTATCTATCTATCTATCTGTGACTGGTTATCAGGTGCGAGTGGGATAAAGACAGGAACAGATACCGGATATAATGATATTATACTATATATCTATAATGCAGAGTGATGGGAGTGGGGCTATCTCTCTGTCTTTCTATGTATCTTTCCGTCTATCTTTCTATCTAGATAGCCCCACTCCGCAGGGCCGCAGTTGCAGTGGGCTCGCTTTGCGAGCCTGCAGTTTTAACGTCGCGTTATCAACGTATTTTGGCAAGGTCGCACTGCTGAGAACTATATATGTGATAATATCATTATATCCAGTATCTGTTCCTGTCTTTATCCCAGTCGCACCTAATAACCAGTCCCAGATAGATGGATAGATAGAGACAGATAGATACAGATAGATACAGTATATATACACACAACTCAATAAGTAAGTGATAACTGAGAAAATATTGTCATCTACAGTTTTCATTTAACCAAATACGAGGTGTCCCTTGTGACTCCCACTAATTAATTGTATTACACATATAATATCAAAGTACTGTATAATAATGTATCACTCACTGTCACTGATATTTACAGGAATTTCCTCCTCTTTAATATCCCGTTGAATCCTCATATTTGTCTCTTCTTCTTGGTCAGACTCTGAGAGATCTGATGGTGTCACTTTATCACTGTCTGTACAAAAAAACATGAGACGGTCACACGCTGGGATTTGTTACATGTCTTAATGGTCTGTACTAATAAACATGAGACGGTCACACACTGAGATTTGTAACAAGACTTTATGGTCAGTACAAATAAATATGAGACAGTCACACGCTAGGATTTGTTACACGTCTTTATGGTCAGTACAAATAAACATGAGACAGTCACGCTGGGATTTGTTACACGTCTTTATGGACAGTACAAATAAACATGAGACACTCACACGCTGGGATTTGTTACATGTCTTTATGGTCAGTACAAATAAACATGAGACGGTCGCACACTGGGATTTGTGACACGTCTTTATGGTCTGTACAAATAAACAAGAGATGGCACACGCTTGGATTTTTTACACGTCTTTATGGTCTGTACAAATAAACATGAGCCGATCACACGCTGGGATTTGTTACATGACCAGAATCCAATCAGACCCCAGGACTATAATGTGTCAGAGATACATATAACAGACACGTAATAAATGGACGCTCTGTCTCCAGACACTAACTGAGAAGATCTCACCTTTAGGTCTCACATACATGTATATTAGTGAAGGATCCATGTAATAGGACGTGTTTAGCTTATAGTGTAATGTAATGACTTAATATATATACATAGGGAGGACATTAATAACTTGCAGAGATCAGTATAATTTGGGGATGATATTTAGGAGCCAGCTGTATAACATTCCAACTCCTGTTTGTGTTGGGCTCAGACATTTGTACGACTGGCTCCTACATTTTACTTATAGTTTTTCTGTAACAACAGACCACAATAAATGTATACAGTGATTTTTTTCTTAAGAATCTGACTGGAAAAAGGAGTCTGTAATATGTCTTATTTCCTGTATGTTCTGACTAAGGGCTCAGGAAAGTGTGGATAAAGTTTTTGAGTGGAAACAATGGTCATTAAAATATATATATAAATATTGTAATGGAACCCATCAATGTTTACCCTGTTTTATGGTTATTTATTTCCCCTCCTCTCCCTCCCCTGCATCTCTTTCCCCCTCCACTGTGTCTCTTTCCCCCTCCTCCCCTGTGTGTCTCTCCCCCTCCTCCCCTGTGTGTCTCTCCCCCTCCTCCCCTGTGTGTCTCTCCCCCTCCTCCCCTGTGTGTCTCTCCCCCCTCCTCCCCTGTGTGTCTCTCTCCCCTCCTCCCCTATGTGTCTCTCCCCCTCCTCCCCTGTGTGTCTCTCCCCCCTCCTACACTGTGTGTCTCTCTCCCCTCCTCCCCTGTCTGTCTCTCTGCCCTCTCCCCGTCTGTCTCACCCCCCTCTCCCCCTGTCTGTCTCTCTCCCCTCCTCCCCTGTCTCTCTCCCCTCCTCCCCTGTCTGTCTCTCTCCCCTCTCCCCCTGTCTGTCTCTCTCTCCCTGTGTGTCTCTGCCCCCTCCTCCCCTGTGTATCTCTCCCCCTCCCCTGTCTGTCTCTCTCCCCTCTCCCCCTGTCTGTCTCTCTCCCCTCTCCCCCTGTCTGTCTCTCTCTCCCTGTGTGTCTCTGCCCCCTCCTCCCCTGTCTGTTTCTCTCCCCTCTCCCCGTCTGTCTCTCTCTCCCTGTGTGTCTCTGCCCCCTCCTCCCCTGTGTGTCTCTCCCCCCTCCCACTGTCTGTCTCTCTCCCCTCCTCCCCTGTCTGTCTCTCTTCCCTCTCCCCGTCTGTCTCTCTCCCCTCCTCCCCTGTCTGTCTCCCCTCCTCCTCTGTCTGTCTCCCCTCCTCCCCTGTCTGTCTCTCGCCCTGTCTGTCTCTCCCATCTGCCCCTGTCTGTCTCTCCCCTCTTCCCCTGTCTGTCTCTCCCCTCTTCGCCTGTCTGTCTCTCCCCTCTTCGCCTGTCTGTCTCTCCCCTCTCCCCCTGTCTGTCTCTCCCCTCTCCCCTGTCTGTCTCTCCCCTCTTCCCCTGTCTGTCTCTCCCCTCCTCCCCTGTCTGTCTCGCCTCTTCCCGTGTGCTTCTTCCTCCCTTGCAAGCGTGAGGACGAATTGCAGTTTGACAACTATTATATGTGATATATATATATATATATATATATAAATATATATATATATGTCAGTTTCTGCACTTTTATCACTACATTATATACTGACTGATGTAAGCAAATTAATATTTATAGAGAGAAAGATCCTGAACAAATACACAAGGTGAGAGCTGGTGTGATAATATAGATAATAAAACACACCCACATCACTGGGGAGATACTATGTTAGGACTAAATAATACTTGGTTTGTATGATCTGTTTTCATGTGTTGGGGTTTACACACACAGAGCTCTACTGGTGCACATCTTGATTTTATATAAATACTAGCGACTTGCCCGTCAAAAATGACGGCAATAAAAAGTTAAGCCTGGCAATGCTGTTTGCCACACAATGGGAGCCTCCGCCTCTACTTTACTGGCCTCGCGATGAGCGCCTTCAGTGCTCATAATGGGCCTCCCCCCCCTACCTCTCCCACCCTCTACTTTATTGGCTTCGCGATGAGCACCTTTGGCGCTTATCATGGGCTTCACAATGAGCGCCTTTGCCGCTTTTTTTTAAGTCTCTCCCCCTGTCTACTTCCTCCCTTGTGTCTCATTTCTCCCCCTCTTCTCCCTCCCTTGTGTCTCCCCCCCTGTGTTTTTAACACCCCTCCCTCCTATGTGTCTCTTTCCCCCTCCACTGTCTCATTTCTCCCCCTCCTCTCCCTCCCCTGCGTCTCTTTCCCCTCTCCCTCCACTGTGTCTCTTTTCCCCTCTCCCTCCCCTGTGTCTCTTTCAGCCAGTCCCCCCTCTGTCGCCTCCTCTCACTCCCCTGTGTCTTCCCCTCTCCTCTCCCTCCCCCGTGTGTGTTCCCCCCTCCTCCCCTGTGTGTCTCTCTCCCATCCTCCCCTGTGTGTCTCTCCCCCTCCTCCCCTGTGTGTCTCTCCCCCCTCCTCCCCTGTGTGTCTCTCCCCCCTCCTCCCCTGTGTGTCTGTCCCCCTCCTCCCCTGTGTGTCTCTCCCCCCTCCTCCCCTGTGTGTCCCTCTCCCCTCCTCCCCTGTCTGTCTCTCTTCCCTCTCCCTATCTGTCTCTCTCCCCTCTCCCCCTGTCTGTCTTTCTCCCCTCCTCCCCTGTCTCTCTCCCCTCCTCCCCTGTCTCTCTCCCCTCCTCCCCTGTCTGTCTCTCTCCCCTTTCCCCTGTCTGTCTCTCTCTCCCTGTGTGTCTCTGCCCCCTCCTCCCCTGTGTGTATCTCCCCTCTCCCCCTGTCTGTCTCTCTCCCCTCTCCCCCTGTCTGTCTCTCTCTCCCTGTGTGTCTCTGCCCCCTCCTCCCCTGTGTGTCTCTCCCCCCTCCCCCTGTCTGTCTCTCTCCCCTCCTCCCCTGTCTCTCTTCCCTCTCTCCCTGTCTGTCTCTCTCCCCTCTCCCCCTGTCTGTCTCTCTCCCCTGTCTGTCTCCCCTCCTCCCGTGTCTGTCACCCCTCCTCCCCTGTCTGTCTCTCGCCCTGTCTGTCTCTCCCATCTGCCCCTGTCTGTCTCTCCCCTCTTCTCCTGTCTGTCTCTCCCCTCTCCCCCTGTCTGTCTCTCCCCTCTCCCCCTGTCTGTCTCTCCCCTCTTCCCCTGTCTGTCTCTCCCCTCTCCCCCTGTCTGTCACTCCCCTCTCCCCCTGTCTGTCTCTACCCTCTTCCCCTGTCTGTCTCTCCCCTCTCCCCCTGTCTGTCTCTCCCCTCTTCCCCTGTCTGTCTCTCCCCCTGTCTGTCTCTCCCCTCTCCCCTGTCTGTCTCTCCCCTCTTCCCCTGTCTGTCTCTCCCCTCCTCCCCTGTCTGTCTCGCCTCTTCCCGTGTGCTTCTTCCTCCCTTGCAAGCGTGAGGACGAATTGCAGTTTGACAACTATTATATGTGATATATATATATATATATATACTGATGCACTACAGTAGCACAACCAGTTAAATTGTATCTGGTGTCCATAGGGTCACAGCGGGTCAGCATGACTGAATGACTAAATAAGCTCATACTAGGGTACTGTAAATATGGGACTTTAGTGTCTCTTTAAGCTCCTTTCCAGTGGATAGCCCTGTCTGCCCCAGTCTGCTCTTTCACAATCCAGGGGAGGGCCTTCTGTTCAGCTCCAGAGTTTTCTACCTTCAGCTGCTGGAACCCTACCTCAGGGCCTTGGAGTGGATGGCTTTCTTGTTACCCAGTATATATATAGTGTTTTAGGA
>JAPZIH010000724.1:242500-279364 GCA_027410445.1 Discoglossus pictus
TGAGAGTGCATGATGGTGGGGGTGGAGGCAACAGAAGGGCAGCTAGAAATGTGGCTAGTGGTGCGTGGAAGAACAGGACCGATATATTATATTACCAGGCGTGACTGTTATTATTATTTCCTTTATTTCTAACGCGCCAACATGTTCCTTAGCACTATACAGGGGTACGTTCATGTCATAATAATATTAACACAATGCAAACAAAACATGGAGGGCCCTGTATTTACTAATCAAGATCCCAAATGATTAAATTAAATATAATAATATATATCATAAAAAATAATAATATAAGATAACATATTACACCAACTCTGACCATGTGTCGTGACACCATATTTACTCCATAATAATGAATTTATAACTACAAAAAAAACATGTACAGGCCTGAGTCTCATCAGTGAGTGTCATGGGGCTGGGTTGTTACCCCTAAACATGGCTGATCCCCCCATGACGGATAGGGAACTAGAAGAGAACAAACACAATCAGATGCTAAAGCCATTTTGTTGTTGTTTGGTCGTTTAGTCGTGTCTAACTGATATGAGGTCACATCATGGAGCCAGGACAGATGGTGGAATCAGCATATAAGGGGTTAATAGAGACCGAGCTGGTGGGAGGGACTGGGAGGATGTAAGAAAGGTCCTTGTAGTTGTTGTAAGATGGTCACTATCAGGGATTACTTGGGACTAGGACCAAGAAGATAGTAAATCCCTCACTTATATTAGATGGTAAATACCTCACTCATATTAGATAGTAAATCCCTCACTCATATTAGATAGTAAATCCCTCACTCATATTAGATAGTAAATCCCTCACTTATATTAGATAGTAAATCCCTCACTCATATTAGATAGTAAATCCCTCACTTATATTAGATCGTAAATCCCTCACTCATATTAGATAGTAAATCCCTCACTTAGATAGTAAATCCCTCACTTATATTAGATAGTAAATCCCTCACTCATATTAGATAGTAAATCCCTCACTTATATTAGATAGTAAATCCCTCACTCATATTAGATAGTAAATCTCTCACTTATGTTAGATAGTAAATCCCTCACTTATATTAGATAGTAAATCCCTCACACATATTAGATAGTAAATTCCTCACTCATATTAGATAGTAAATCCCTCACACATATTAGATAGTAAATCCCTCACTTATATTAGATAGTAAATCCCTCACACATATTAGATAGTAAATCCCTCATATCCATGGCCTGTAACACTTGGTTGTGGTTACTGTGCGCAGAGTAATGTGGAACAAAGCTGTGAGTTACAGGGACATTAAGCTAAAACAGATAAGCAGCTAATTACAGGGGGGAAAGGAGACCCAAGGGAGGAAGTAGACAGCTGGAGAGACTAGCAACGAGAGCCTTTGGCGCTCATTGCAAGGCCAATAAAGTACACAGTGGGAGATGTAGAGGTGTGGGAGGCTAGATATGAGAGCCAAAGGCGCTCATTGCGAGGCCCATGATGAGTGCCAAAGGCACTAATTGCGAGGCCAGTAAAGCAGAGGGGGAAAGGCTCCCATTGTGTGTCAAACAGCATTGCCAGGCTTCACTTTTTATTGCCGTCATTTTTGACAGGCAAGTCGCTAGTAGTAATATATTATACTTTTATTACCTAAAACTGTACTTTTCCATTGTAGCCTATAAGGTAGGAAACAGTTAATTATGTATTACATTTAATTCTTTGTAATTAAAAACTAAAAAAAAAAAAAAAAGTCAGAGGCGCTCATCAGAGAACGAACCAACCTTAATAGATTAGTTATATGGCCATGATACGCCACTCTGAGAGCAACCTATTTTAGCCACTTGTGCCCTTCACAGGGAGAAATATCCTGTGGTATATCAGTCTGGTCCCACTCAGAAGAGTGACCCAGCCCCAAAATACCAGGCAATTCTACCCTGAACAGGAGAAACAGCAAACCCCAGACCCGTTTCAGCCTTTGTGGGCCTCGTCAGTGAGGTGCAGCTGAACTCCCTAAGGCACAGTGAGCAAGGGGTCCACGTCTGGAGTCCCCTATTACCCTTAGGGAGACTAACCCCTAAGGGTAATTTGCATAATTAAAAACTGTAAACAACTCCCCATTCTCATAATAATTTGCTAAAATTATATAGACATATTATTATTATTTTTTAAGTTAAATATATAACTTTACAACAAACATACAAAACAACTGTAAAGAAAATAAATATTTATAAAATATGTCTATATAATTTATCTGTTAATACATGTTTTTTAAACAAACACAGCATTTGTATTTTAAATTACCGCTAAAATACACCATTATCTATTCAGCTATTCAGGAATATATTGAGCAGTATATGTATGTATGATACGTCAACAGTTAATTTTGACAGATGGCCCCGCCCCTTTCACCCTCACACCACACCCACCCCTTTCTAACCACAGATTTTGCGCCATTTAGTGGCTCCGCCTACTGCAAATTCACTTATCCCTACCCGAAAGCACCCCATACCACTGAACCCCCATATTTATAGGCATGAAATCATTTATAGAAATTGTTAATAAAATATAAAAAGTGACTACATTATTTACTGTAGCCCTACTAAATTATAGAAAGGTTTAGTAACGGGGTCACATTGTGCGCTGTGATCTTATTAATAGATTAACAATATGATCTACATTATGTATTGTAGATCAGTTATAAAAAACAGACAATAAACACATTATCAGCCCGTAGGGGCATCAGGAATCCTACAAGGACTGCGGGCTTGAAATTCGTCTGCGTTACATAGCTATTAGATTAGAACATGGTCTAATTTAATAGCTGTGAGTCTTATGGGCTACGTTACGGGCTTTGGATTTACATGTTGAGCTGATTTAGTAGGGCTGTATGTATACGTAATAACATTTTTATTTAAAAGCAAAAAAAACTCTAATGAAGCGGATACGTTACAATGGGTTCTGTAATTCAACAAGTATAGGTCTTATGGGCGTAGTCAATGAACTGTAAAAATAAATAATATATATATATTTGGTGTATGTTAATAAGGATATTGGTGAAAATATCTCTCTAAAGCTTATAACCCCGCAGATTGGATCATTTAATACAGAAAGTCCACAGGTGCTGGATTCATGTTTTTAATCTATTAATAAGATCACAGCGCACATGTGACCCCGTTACTAAACCTTTCTATAATTTAGTAAGGCTACAGTAAATAATGTAGCCACTTTTTATATTTTATTAATACGTTCTATAAATTATTTCACCCCTATAAATATAGGGTTCAGTGGTATGGGGCACTTTGAGGTGTGGATAAGTGAATGCGCAGTAGGCGGAGTCATGATATGGCGCAAAAAGCGTGATTAGTGATGTCAAAATTAATTAATGATATATCATACATATAAATACTACCTCTCCCCCCTCTTTCTCTCTGATCCTCTCTCTCTCTCTCTCTCTCCCATCTCTGTCTCTCCCAATATCTCGCCCCTCTGTCACTCTCACAATCTCCGCTCCCTGTCTCTGCCATCATCTGTCTCTCCCAACATCTCCCCCCTCTGTCACTCTCATAATCTCCCCTCTCTGTCTCTCCCATCCTCTCCCCTCTGTCTCTCCCACCTTCTCCCCCCTCTGTCTCTCCGATCCTCTCCCCTCTTTGTCACTCCCATCCTCTCCACCCTCTGGCTCTCCCATCATCTCCCACTCTGTCTCTCCCACCCTCTCCACCCTTTGTCTCTCCCATCCTCCCCCCTCTTTGTTTCTACCATCATATCCCCCCTCTGTCTCTCCTATCCTCTCCCTTTGTTTCTACCATCCTCTCCCCCCTCTGTCTCTCCCATCGTTCCCCTCCTTGTCTCCCATCCTCCCCCCTCTCTGTTTCTACCATCCTCTCCACCTCTGTCTCTCCCAAATTCCCCCTCTCTGTTTCTACCATCATACCCCCCCTCTCTGTCTCTCCCATCCTCTCCCTCTCTGTTTCTACCATCCTTTCCCCCTCTGTCTCTCCCATCGTTCCCCAGCTTGTCTCCCATCCTCCCCCTCTCTATTTCTACCATCCTCTTCACCTCTGTCTCTCCCATTCTCCCCCTCTCTGTCTCTCCCATCCTCTCCCCCCTTTGTCTCTCCCATCTCTGTCCCTCCGATGTCTCTCTCTCCCCCTCTTCAACCATCTTACCTCAGTCTTCATGCGGGGTCTGCTGGCTCTTCCTGTGCAGGCTCCTCCCCCTGGCGGCTCCTCCTCCCCTGGATCAGAGGAGAGAGTCTGGGAGGAGCAGGGAGACTGAGAGAATGGCACAGGGGTGCACCTGCCCCGGACGGCTGGTGGGGTAATTTTTGCCGCACCTAAAGAAAAGCCACCCGGTGCGCTGTGTCCCCCACGCCCCACACTTCCTACACCTCTGCCTGTGCCTGAATATCTGCACATGATGTCTATTGCTTTGACCAGAGGATCTCACCATCCAGAAGCAATCCGCCTGTTTATTGTATGAACAAAGAGGGGCCTGGCTAAGTGTGATGTGTAAGACTGGGTTTGTATGAAGATTGTCTGAGCATATGTTTTCACTGTTTTTTCATTTTTACTTTTTCTACTTTTTACTATACCTGTCTTCCTTTTTACTGTCCTTCGACTTCTAACACTTATGCACCTTGTTCTATCAACTTGCTAGGATCTAGTACGAACTAACATCTGATAAGGAAGAGCAACTAGGGAAAGAAGAAGTTATCATGCATAAACTCTGGATTGTTAGTAATATCAGAGGAAAATGTATTGGTTATTAAATTACATCTATCACCTAAATACCTCATAAGACAATAAGGATAAAGGGGAACTGGTTCTATGGCCTAGTTATTGGTAATTGGTTGGGTGGTGTTTTGTGAAAATTAAGTGAGGCCATTTTGTTTGCATTAACCATTTTTTTATTTACATATCTGGACTTTTATATCTATTGCACCGCAATCTGGACTATATCATGGTAACATATAACAGCTTATGTGGATGTTTTCATCCACCCCATTGGACTATTTCCTTTTTATATGGACTTGGTCAAACAGGTGATGAATTCAGTCTATCCCTAATTCTTCACCTGTGTTAATGGAGACAGTTGATGGTTCTCCACTTACGTCAGGACCGGTTACACATGAGACTGTGCCCTTAAAGTTGACTGTGGAAGTGAATCACCATGAGGCTATCTCTTTCCACCTAATTTCCTCAACACAGTTTCCAGTGATTTTGGGGGTACCTTGGCTTGCTCTGCATAATCCACAGATTGATTGGAAGATCAGAACTTTGTCCTTTCCTTCAGAACACTGCTTAATGAATTGTCAACCCTCTAAGGTAACACCTGTTGCCACAACAATTAATGAATGGTTGCTACAAACTTGACTAAGCTTCCTCTACAATATCGTCATTTTGCAGATGTCTGTGATAAGAAGAATGCTGATCAGCTTCCACCCCACAGGCCCTATGATTGCCCAATAGAGCTGTTGCCTGGGGCTGCTATTCCATTTGGCCGTATATATTCCCTTTCTGAGCCTGAATTGAAAGCTCTTCGTGAATACCTACAAGAAAATCTTGCCAAAGGTTTTATTCGACCATCTACTTCTCCAGCAGGAGCTCCTATTTTCTTCGTAGAAAAGAAAGATGGCAGCCTACGGCCATGCGTTGATTACAGGGACATTAATAACATCACTGTTAAGAACCGCTACCCCTTGCCTCTGATTCCTGAACTTTTGGAGAGACTTCGCTCAGCTAAAATATTTACGAAGCTTGATCTTCGGGGGGCATATAATCTGGTTCGCATAAGACCCAATGATGAATGGAAAACAGCTTTCAGAACCAGGTACGGGCATTATGAATATCTAGTAATGCCATTTGGGCTGTGTAATGCCCCTGCAACTTTCCAGCATCTTATCAATGATGTACTACGAGATCTCCTGGATCAGTTTGTTGTGGCATGTTTGGATGATATCCTAATATTCTCTGATAATCTTGAAAACCCCAGAAAACAGGTCCGTATAGTTCTAGAGCGCCTTCGTACCCACCGCCTATACATTAAACTAGAAAAATGTGAGTTTGAACAAACAGACATTCAATTCCTGGGGTATGTAATAACTCCCAAAGGTTTAAGTATGGACGCAAGTAAAATTAAAGCTGTGCTGGACTGGCCCATCCCCAAGAATGAAAAAGATGTTCAGAGATTTGTGGGGTTTGCCAATTTTTACAGGCATTTCATTAAGAATTTCTCTGCCGTTATTACACCGATCACTGAACTCACACGTAAAGGGACTCCTTTTCAGTGGTCCGATAAGGCGGATACCGCATTTTCCCGATTGAAGACTCTGTTTACCTCTGCCCCTGTCCTGGTACATCCTCAGCCGGAATTACCATTTATTGTGGAAGTTGATGCTTCTGATTCAGCTGTTGGTGCTATACTGTCTCAAAGGACTGGACCTAAGATGCTGTTACATCCGTGTGCCTTCTATTCCCGCCAGATGGTGCCAGCAGAAAGAAACTATGACATAGGGAATAAAGAACTATTGGCTATAAAAGCTGCCTTCACCGAATGGAGACATCTTTTGGAGGGAGCTACCCATCCAATTACTGTCCTCACAGATCACAAAAATCTGGAATGTATTCGATCAGCTAAGAGACTGTCAGCCAGACAAGCACGCTGGTCCCTATTCTTCTCAAGGTTTAATTTTTTGGTTACATACCGTCCTGGCTCCAAGAATGGTAAGGCGGATGCCTTGTCTAGAATAGCTGACCCCCTCCATACTACCGTAACCAAAACCACCATCTTGCCAGAGGATATATTTATAGGAGTTACATTTCCTTCTGATCTGATGTCTCGCATTAAAAAGGGCTACGCTGAAGACCCAGTTCTTCGTGATCCTCCTCGTGACCTCCATATGACGATGTCTAATGGGTTTTGGATTTTTCAACAACGTCTGTTTGCTCCGGAGTCAGTGCGACTGGACCTTTTACGTCTCTACCATGACTCAAAACCAGCAGGTCATCCAGGAATCCGAAAGACACAAGAGCTACTTGCCCGATCCTTTTGGTGGCCAAAGTATCATGAGGATGTTAAGAAGTATGTGTCCTCTTGTGATGTGTGTGCCAGACATAAGACTCCTCGCTCATCCCCTGTTGGCTTGCTTCAGCCTCTTCCGATTCCTCATCGTCCCTGGTGATCTATATCCATGGACTTTATTGTGGAACTACCTCCCTCTAAGGAACACACTACCATTCTTGTTGTTGTGGACAGGTTAACTAAGATGGGTCATTTCATACCAGCTCGTGGGCTCCCTTCAGCTAAACAGACGGCTGACCTGGTTATTCGGGAAATATTTCGCTTGCATGGAGTGCCTGATGAAGTAGTTTCTGACAGGGGAGTGCAGTTTACGTATCGTTTTTGGAAACATTTTTGTTCTAATCTAGGTATTAATGTAAATCTGTCGTCAGCTTTTCATCCGCAAAGTAATGGACAGACTGAGCGAACCAACCAGACTTTGGAGCAATATTTGCGGTGCTATATTAGTTACCTGCAGGATGACTGGCTGGATTTTCTACCCACGGCGGAGTTTACCTATAACAATGCCCAACACTGCTCCACTTCTTTGAGCCCATTTTTTGCCAACTATGGTTACCATCCGACCTTTCTAGTCAGTCTCCCAATTACTACTTCCATTCCTGCTGTCACTGACCGGCTAACCGCCTTACGTGATTCCCAAGCACTGTTGAAAGAGACTCTTTTGGAGGCTCAGGAATGTTACAAAAGAGCTGCTGATAGGCATAGAAAGGAGGCCCCAGTCTATCACGTTGGTGACAAGGTGTGGCTGTCAACAAGGAATCTCAAGCTTCGGATTCCTTCTCATAAATTGGGTCAAAGGTTCATGGGACCTTTTGAGATCATTGCTCAGATCAATGCTGTCACTTTCCGTTTACAACTCCCGAATTCCATGAAAATACATCCAGTGTTTCACGTTGCACTGCTTAAACCTTTTCATGAAAACACTTTCCCTGGCCGAGCCCTGCCTGCCCCACCTCCAGTCCTCGTGGATGGTGAGGATGAATACGAAGTGGACAAAATTCTTGACTCCAGGATCTTCCGTGGCAAGCTTCAGTATCTGGTTCGCTGGAAAGGCTATGGTGAGGAGGAGAGTTTGTGGGAACCAGTGGACAATATACACGCTCCTGATCTCCTTCGGTCTTTTCATGTGCAGTACCCTGCTAAACCAGGTAATACGGCATCCTGAGGCTGCACCTATAGAGGCGGGGGTAATGTGAGGAATTGACTCTGCTGGGTTTTGAACCCTGGTCCCCAGGCTGCTATACCTCTTCCCTACCACTGCGCCAGCTTACCTTTGTGAATTCCATTGAGACCTTATAAGCTTGACTCTGCTAGCAATAGTATCAGTACCTAAGTCTCTTCAGCTGTGTCTGGTCAGGTGTCTGGTCCTTGGCCTATATAAGGCACTTCCTGTCTATTGATCCTTGCCAGATTATTGTGTGGTTCCTGATCACTTCAATAAACCTTGTTCCTGTTTTCACCTACAAGTTTGCGGAACTGGATTATTGCTGACCTTGGCTACTGGTCTCCACAACTTTGTGATTTCTATATCATTACACCCCCTTTCTATCTCTCCCATCCTCTCCCAGTCTCTCCCATACTCTCACCTCTCTGTCTCTCCCATCATCTCCCCCCTCTGTCTCTTCCCCCTCTGCCCCACCCATCCTCTGTCTCTCCCATTATCTCCCCCTCTGTCTCTCTCATCCTCCCCTCTCTGTCTCTCATCCTCCTTTCTCTGTCTCTCCCATTATCTCCCCCTTTGTTTCTCAAATCATCTCCCCCCTCTGCTTCTCCCATCATCCTCCCCCTCTCTCTCTCTCCCATCCTCTCCCCCTGTCTTTCCCATCCTTCCCCCCTCTCTCCAATCCTCTCCCCTCTCTGTCTCTCTGCCATACTCTCCCCCCGTTATCTCTCCCATCATCCCTCTCTGTATCATCTTCTCCCCTTGGAATGCATGACCAACACCATTGCGTGAGATCTCTTCAAGAAAATTGGGGATCTCAAAGGAACCTATCATAAAAAAGTGGGCATGGTTGAAGATAAAAATGGTAGGGACTTAACAGAAGCAGGTAAAAAAAGGGGTTGGCAGATCTACACAGGAAGGATAGTAAGGAGGAGATAAGAGGTATGATGAAGGGTTGGAATGTGATGAAAAGAGAGAGAGATTGGATGGGGTGAAAGAGGGATAATGATAAGGAAGATTTGTGGGGGAGAAGAGGCTAGGAGAGAGAGGGTGGAGGGAAAAAGAGAGGATGAGGGCTATGTTCCCTCTAATTTTTTGGAGTATGTGTATGCTAAAAATGTCTATTGTGCAACATTTTGCAAGGAGAGTAAGTCAGGTGATAATCAATGTTATTGTGTCTTAAGCTCACTAGCATACATTGCTTGAAATTTAGCATTTATTTACAATATAACGGAGTATGGGTTAAGAAATTTAGCAGTTTTACATGTAAAAATAGATTTATTACTCACACTAAGTGATTAAATTCGCTTCCACATGTAACTGGAATTTAACCTTCTTAATTGTATATACATAATATTGGGTGAACTCTTTTCACAATGCTGCAGAGCTAATGAGTTTACAATAGATCATAATCTCCTTTTATAGTACAGTAGACTCCCAGTTAACCGGCACCCATGGAGATTGGTATATGCCGGATAAATGTAGTTTCTGGTTGCTTGAGAGTTACATAATAAAGAGGCCTAGATTAGCTGCACATAGGATGCTCTGCTAAGAATATGTGTCAGTGAGTGCTGTTCTAGCAGCAGCAGCTTTCACTCCTCACTTACACACAGGCACATTCGGCTGGAGGGGGCAGTGCTGAACCCGGGGAATGTAATGCCAACACTGCCCTGGCACAGTCACTCATGCCCGGGGAATGTAACGCCAACACTGCCCTGGCTCAGTCACTCATGCTCGGGGAATGTAACACCAACACTGCCCTGACTCAGTCACTCATGCCCGGGGAATGTAACGCCAACACTGCCCTGGCTCAGTCACTCATGCTCGGGGAATGTAACGCCAACACTGCCCTTGCTCAGTCACTCATGCCCGTGGAATGTAACGCCAACACTGCCCTGACTCAGTCACTCATGCCCGGGGAAAGTAACGCCAACACTGCCCTGGCTCAGTCACTCATGCTCGGGAAAAGTAACGCCAACACTGCCCTGGCTCACTCACTCATGCCCGGGAAATGTAACGCCAACACTGCCCTGACTCAGTCTTTCATGCCCGGGGAATGTAACGCCAACACTGCCCTGACTCAGTCTTTCATGCCCGGGGAATGTAACGCCAACACTGCCCTGACTCAGTCACTAATGCCCGGGGAAAGTAACGCCAACACTGCCCTGGCTCAGTCACTCATGCTCGGGGAAAGTAACGCCAACACTGCCCTGACTCAGTCACTCATGTCCGGAGAATGTAATGCCAACACTGCCCTGGCTCACTCACTCATGCCCCCGGGAATGTAACGCCAACACTGCCCTGACTCAGTCACTCATGCCCGGGGAATGTAACCCTAACACTGCCCTGACTCAGTCATTCATGCCCGGGGAATGTAACCCTAACACTGCCCTGAATCAGTCACTATTGCCCGGGGAATGTAACGCCAACACTTCCCTGGCTCAGTCACTCATGCCCAGGAAATGTAACCCTAACACTGCCCTGGCTCAGTCACTCATGCCCGGGGTATGTAACGCCAACACTGCCCTGACTCAGTCACTCATGCCCGGGGAATGTAACGGCAACACTGCCCTGACTCAGTCACTCATGCCCGGGGAATGTAACCCTAACACTGCCCTGACTCAGTCACTCATGTCCGGAGAATGTAATGCCAACACTGCCCTGGCTCACTCACTCATGCCCCCGGGAATGTAACGCCAACACTGCCCTGACTCAGTCATTCATGTCCGTGGAATGTAACCCTAACACTGCCCTGACTCAGTCACTATTGCCCGGGGAATGTAACGCCAACACTTCCCTGGCTCAGTCACTCATGCCCAGGGAATGTAACCCTAACACTGCCCTGGCTCAGTCTCTCATGCCCGTCTACTTCCAAATAAAATCAAATTGCAGAGATGTACAGTGGATGAAATCTAGCTGCCTGTAAGCATTTTGTGGCATCATAACCTGGCTCCTGGCATTTGTTGAGCCCTGTAAATCTTAATTTGTATTTAAAGTACATGATTCCATTTTTTTCTGGTTACTTGAGGGTTTCGATTGCTGTAATAATGTCAATAAGTGTGATCTTTTACTTCACTATCACTCTGTTCCTTTTGATAGGATTGAGTTGTGAATTAGGGTGGGAGTAATTATACAGTAATGGCGTTTATTCAAAAAAAGTGAAGCCTGGCAATGCTGGTTGCCACACAATGGGAGCTTCCCCCTCTACTTTACTGGCCTCACGATGAGCGTCTTTGGTGCTCATCATAGGCCTCGCAATAAGAGCCTTTGGCGCTCATCACTGGCATTGCAATGAGGGCCTTTGGCGCTTATTGTGAGCTTCTCCCCTATACCTCTCCCACCCTCGACTTTATTGGCTTAGCGATGAGTGCCTTTGGCGGCACTCATGAAGGGCCTAGCAATGAGCGCATTTTTCTCTCCCTCTGTCAACTTCCACCCTTCTGTCTCATTCCCCTCCCTTTTGTCTCCTTCCCCCCCTGTGTTTTTAACTCCCCTCCCTCCTATGGGTCTCATTCCCCCTCCCCTGTGTCTCTTTCCCCCCTCCCTCGTGTATCTTCACCCCCATTTCTCTCCCCTGTGTATCTTCCCCCCTCCTCTCACTCCCGTCTCTTCCCCCCTCCTCTCACTCCTGTCTCTTCTCCCCTCCTCTCACTCCCCTGTCTCTTCCCCCTCCTCTCACTCCCCTGTGTCTGTTCCCCCCTCCCTCCCCTGTGTCTTTTTCCCCCTCCCCTGTCTCTTCCCCCTCCTTTTACTCCCATGTCTCTCCCCCTCCTCTCACTCCCATGTCTCCTCCCCTCCTCTCACACCCCCTGTCTCTTCCCCCCTCCGCTCACTTCCCTGTGTCTCTTCCCCCCTCCTCTCCCTCCCCGTTTCTCTTTCCCTCCTGTATCTTCCCCAGCTCTCCCTCCCCTGTGTCTGTTCCCCCTCTCCCTCCCCTGTGTATCTTTCCCCCTCCCCTGTGTCTCTTCCCCCTCCCTCCTCTGTGTCTCCTTCTACATTTGACAATTATGGGTGTGAAAATATTTGCGGGCTTGAGGAACTGTAGCAATTGAATAGCGATTTTGCGATTGTAACTGTTGCGAGCTTAAAAGATCAAAGGCTTAGATGGATTGTAAGTTACTATTTTTACAACCGCAGGGATTTTTTAGCCTGTAACCCGTAGATCGTTTGCAGATCGCAAAAAGACGCCAATTGAACAGCAAATTAGTTTACGGGCTCCTGTAAACAACGACAGCTCAATTGAATCAAGGCCATAGTATACCATAAAAGTGCACTATTTTTACTAAATAGTAACTCCTTCAGATATTCTAAATATCTTCAGTCATGTAACCACAGATTCTGTTCTTTGTTCCCACCAAGTACTCAGTCTCTATCTCCACCAGCCTGGTGGCATCACGTACTAATTCCATTTGAAAGAACATTAATTTCTAATTCCCTACAGGTGGATATTTAATTTTAGTTTTCCCATGAACCTTTTTCCACC
The DNA here is from genome assembly GCA_027410445.1 of Discoglossus pictus. Lineage (NCBI taxonomy): Eukaryota > Metazoa > Chordata > Amphibia > Anura > Alytidae > Discoglossus > Discoglossus pictus. The sequence goes on from JAPZIH010000724.1 coordinate 255,202, forward strand.
CATTAAGAAATAGATCTCCATTGACCCTATATATACATTTCATTTTGCAATGTATGATTCCTTTCTTTGTTATGTGCTTATAACGCTTTCCCAATTAATTGTTTCCACCCAGGGAGAAATAGATCTCCATTGACCCCTTTCCTTTTGTCCTGTGTGATTCTTTGATTTGTTATGTGCACACATTGAAATGTTGTTTACACAGCATGGAAGGGTGAATGACTCTGATGCTTTGAGAGAGCAAGCTAATGTCAGACGTACATCGTACAACGTACGTCGGGGCTGTGCCTGAGGATGCGTTTGCTTCACCCTTTTGATCCTGAGTGTGATCCTCTTGATTTACTATATTTTACTTTGTCTTTACTCAATAAGGTAAGTGGTATTGTGAAGTGCTTTGGCTGGGATGCACTACCATGCCTGGTATTACATGTATATGGGGATAATGCAGATGATACCACACACACGACTGATCATTTACCTATGAGTGGTGTCATAGTGCCCTCTGCTGTCTCTAATGTATATATATAGAGCTTTTCTACTCACACTGTAGGCAATATCTTTCCCTGTAGTGAGAGACAGGGACCTTGCTTTTTACAGGGTATATACATTGTCATAACTCAAGTTGGCCACTAGTTGTGCCTACCAGGAGGGACTGTTATATACCAATCGCTGCCATCTGTATATTGTGTTATGGGTGATTATATGTTAGTATTATGTTGTATATTGTATTATGGAGTGATTGTATTTAGTTAACCATTCCCCATTGTATAAACTCTCAGTCAGGAGTTGGCCATATGGTCCTTAGTGTAAACAAAGAGATTTGCCAGACAGCCAGGCACCTAGATAACAATGGGGGGGCCTAGGAGCTCAAACAGGAAGTTTCCACTGGGAGAGTCTGGGTTTGAATGAGCTTAATAGCCACGCCTGGGGTTGGCCCATGGGAGGGGTCTGGTGATTTCCATAGCCTACCTCTGTTACATTGGACAGAGGTAATTAGGTTACTCTGGAGGTTACCCTATTGGCCAGAGAAAGGGGAAAGGTTGATCCACTCCCTCCACTTTGTGTGTGTGAAATGTTTTAAATATGTTGTTCCAAAATAAAACGTTGTTCATAATTTTCATCAAGACGTGGTGTGTAGATGTATTATTTACCCGGGGACATATGCTTGCAGTAAGATTCATCAGACTTACTGTCAATATTGCTCAGTCTAACCCAAGGGCTGAGACATGATGTTCCTGTAATCAAAAAGTCCAGAGTCACCCAAATCCGATCAACAGACCCCAGCCAGAGAGTGGGTCTTGATAACTGGTGGCAAGTGGTTGGAGACTCTAGAGGAAAGGACTGAGGATGGAACAGCAGTATGAGGACATGTCCTCAGCAGAACTGAGAAAGGCGCAGAAACTAAAAGGAATTCCCCGGAAGAAAAGGGACCAACCAGAAGGTGTGATAGCAGCCTTGAGAAGGTATGATGCAGAACAGCTGGAACAAGAGGAGTTGGGTGAGGGGATAAGCACACTACCAAGGACACCAAGATCTCAGCAGGAAGAAGGACAGCCAGATGATATCCTAAAGGAGGCAAGATGCAGGTTCAGTGAAGCCAGGTAGTTTTGCCCCGGGGAGATAACGCTGGAAGAGGCAATTAAAGGACTGAACCTAATAAAGCAGCAAATACAGGAAGAACGTACAGGGGTGAGTGTCCAAGCTCAGCAAAGGCTTGGGGTCAACCCTGCAGAGATGCCAGTAAGAGTCAAACTGGCATATCAGAATTTTAAACAGTTCCAGGATGATAAAGACAGCATTGAAGGATTTATCCAAGAGTTTGAGCCACAATGTAAGGTACAGGACATACCTCCTGAAGAATGGGCCAAGTTACTATTGACTAAGTTGACTGGAAAGGCCAGCGCAGCCTGTCGGGCCCTTCCTCCACATCTAGCCATGGATTACAACCATTTATGTACAGTGTTACTAGGCAGATATGCCGTAACCCCTGCAACTTTTTTGGCCAGATTCAGAGGCACTACCAAGGGACACTCATGTTGAGGTAATGTGTAAACTAAGGCGTGCCTGCACTCAGTGGTGGTCTACACAAGGGGCCACGACAGCAGAACAAATTTTGGAGGTGGTGCTAATGGAGCAATTTTTGCAACTTTGCGCACCAGAATTGAGGGATTAGCTGCAGGATCAGAAGCCAGTAGATGGGGACCAGGCAGCTAGCCTGGCCGACCATTTTGTTAGTACCAGAACTAAGAGAGTTCCCCAGATTACCAACTCTAATGGGCATACAGACCGGGGCTCAAGAGACTTGGGGACAACACGACAGGCCCCTATTGCACGCAATGCGCCTAGCCATGTGCCCTGGGCGCAGCCTCAGAACGCATATGGACAGCGGGGTATCAAGTCAGGACCTGTTCCCAGAGCACACCCAGAGCCCAGATTTCCCAATAGAGAGTGCTTCAAGTGCAACCAGCAGGGCCACATAGCAAGAGATTGTCCTCAGCTTCAGAGGCATCAGAGAGGACAGCCTGCAGTGAATTATCTGGGGGAATGGGATGCTGGAGCAGGACCTCTCAACGCAGCTCCCTGGGAGCCAGAAGCAGAGGGATGGTGCCATGGGATCCACACGGTGAGGAGAGCACAGAAGGACTCCGGGGAACAGCACAGACAACCAGTCTGGGTGGGGGGTCACAGGGCTGTGGGTTACCGTGACTCAGGATCCGCAGTCACTGTAGTTCTACCTAAGTGGGTGCGCACCTCAGACTGCATACAGAGGCAAATGTGGGTTATGGTTGCTGGGGGAAAACAATTTTCCATTCCCATGGCTCGCATTCAATTGGACTGGGGCACTGAAAGTAAATCTACAGAGGTAGGAGTTATGGATAACCTGCCTGCGGATGTTTTGCTAGGGAACGATTTGGGTCACATGGTGAGCCAGTATGTACAGCCCTTAACAAGAGCTCAAACCAGAGCCAATGGATGCAGGATGAACCAGGACCAGACGGAATACCCAGAACCCAGGGTAAGTGACTTGCTGGCTATGACATTAACCTTAGGCTGGGCAAAGGGGGAAGAACTAAGAATAGCATTGCAGGAAAATGAAATTTAGCAGGGGTAAGGGACAGGGCCGCCCAAGGGGAAATCAGTGGATGATCTAGATAGTTTTGTATGGGAACAGGGGTTGTTGTACAGAATCAAGGTGCCTGGGAAGGATGAGGTAGAAAGGGAACCACGAAAGCAGTTAGTGGTCCCACAACAGTATAGAGGCAAGGTATTACAAATAGCCCATGAGATTCCTCTGGGAGGGCATTTGGGGCAGAAGAAAACTCTGTGTAGGGTAGTAGAGGTATTTTTTTGGCCAGGATTAAATCAGGATGTAAAAGAGTACTGTCGATCCTGTGATGCGTGCCAAAGGACCCAGCCGTTTAAAAAAAATAGCAGAGCTCCCCTACAGTCACTCCCTGTGATGGAGATACCATTTCAAAGGGTAGCCATAGACATTGTTGGGCCACTAGCTAGGGTTAGCAAGACCAGCAAGAAATGTATTCTCACCATGGTAGATTATGCCACCAGGTATCCTGAGGCGGTGGTTTTATCCAGTATCTCAGCTCCTAAGGTGGCAGGGGCATTAATGACTATCTTTACAAGGACAGGGTTTCCTCAGGAAATTTTGTCAGACCGAGGGCCCCAATTTATGGCCAAAGTGACCGAACAGTTATGGTCCATGTGTGGCATAAGACACATTACAGCTTCCCCCTACCATCCCCAAACCAATGGCCTCTGTGAGCGCTTCAATGGGACACTCAAACACATGATCCATACTTTTACTGATCAGGAGCCAGACTGGGAACGATTGTTGCCTTGTCTGCTCTTTGCCTACCGAGAGGTACCTCAGGAATCTACAGGGTATTCCCCTTTTGAACTTTTATATGGTAGGCCGGTGAGAGGACCCTTGAGCGTGATCAGGGAGACGTGGGAAGGGGAGTATAGTCACCACCCTGTACCAGTGGCTACCTATGTATTAGCTTTCAGGGAAAATATGGCTAGGTTGGCTGGAATTGTGAGGAGCAATATGCGTAAAGCGCAAGAGAGAGATAGGAGATACTACAAGGCAGGAACCAGTGACAGGGAACTGGAGGAGGGGATGGAGGTGCTCATGTTAGAACCTCAGCCCCAGGATAAGTTACAATTTTTGTGGAAGGGACCTTATACAATTAGCAAAAAACTGGGCAACAAGTCATATGTGGTTATGGTAGATCCAGATAGAGTGGTTACCAGGGTGGCCCACATTAATCGCTTAAAAGCATATGTAAAGCGAGCAGCTCATATGTTAGCCATTTGCAGGGCCACAGAGGATGACCCAGAGGAAGGGCAGATACCAGACATGTTGCAAAAGGCAGAGCAGAAGGCCTTCACCAGGCCAAAAACCTAAGCACAGAGCAGCAGGAGCAGCTTTTAGGCAAACCAAAACGCTTCAAACCCTTATTTACTACTGACCCTGGGTGTACCCCCCTAGCAGCTCATGTAGTGGTGACAGGGGAATGTGGCCCATTAAAACAACAGCCATACCGAGTCCCTGAAGCTGTTAGGGCAAGCATACAAGCAGAATTACGCAAGATGTTACAATTAGGGGTTATTGAAGAATCCAGTAGTCCATGGGCATCTCCTGTCGTATTGGTACCCAAAAAAGATGGCACAACTCGCTTCTGCATGGATTATCGTAGGCTGAATGATAAAACAAAAACGGATGCCTACCCTGTTCCACGCATGGACGAGTTGTTGGACCGATTAGGTACTGCCAAGTATTTAACCACTCTGGATTTCTCCAAGGGATATTGGCAGATCCCTTTGGAAGAGTCAGCTAGGGAGAAGTCCGCATTTGTCACCCCCTTTGGACTATACCAATTTAAGGTAATGCCTTTTGGGATGAAAAATGCCCCTTCTAACTTCCAGCGACTGGTAGACAAATTGTTACATGGGCACCAGGAGTATGCTCAGGCTTACTTGGACGATATAGCCATCTTTAGTCAGACCTGGGAGGAGCATATAGAACATATTGCTAGAATTATGCAGGCCATTAAGCAAGCCAAGTTGACCATAAGACCAGATAAGTGCCAGTGGGCAAAGGCAGAGGTGCAGTACTTGGGTCACTGGGTAGGTAGTGGAAGTTAAGGCCAGAACCAGCCAAAGTAGAGGGTATTGCAGCTTGGCCTATCCCTAAGACCAAAAAGCAGGTACTAGCTTTCTTGGGCATCACTGGGTATTACCGCAAGTTCATTCCTGATTTCAGCACTACAGCCAAGCCACTGACCAATTTGACCAAAAATAAATTGCCCAGGGAAGTGACATGGACTCCTGTGTGTCAAACTGCATTCCAGAACCTCAAGGAAGCTCTGACTTGTTCCCCAGTATTGGCTGCCCCGGACTATAACCGACCCTTTGTGGTCCAGACAGATGCCTCCATGTATGGCATAGGGGCTGTGCTAAGCCAGACAGATGATCAAAGAGTGGAGCATCCTGTTGCGTATTTGAGCAGGAAATTGTTGCAGCGTGAAACAGCCAATGCTACTGTGGAGAAGGAATGTTTGGCCGTAGTTTGGGCTTTGCGCAAACTTCAACATTATTTATATGGACGACCATTCACTGTGACCACCGACCATAACCCCTTGTGCTGGCTGTCTAAGGTAGCCGGAGAAAATGGACGTTTGCTAAGATGGAGCCTGGCACTACAGACATTCAATTTTCAAATACAGCATCGTAGGGGTAAACTCCATCAAAATGCAGATGGATTATCACGCCAACTGGAGCTATGAGTATCAGCGTAGCTGAGAAAATCATGGACCCTTGATGTTCTCACGCTACACTTGGGGGGGCAGTTGTCATAACTCAAGTTGGCCACTAGTTGTGCCTACCAGGAGGGACTGTTATATACCAATCGCCGCTATCTGTATATTGTGTTATGGGTGATTATATGTTAGTATTATGTTGTATATTGTATTATGACGTGATTGTATTTAGTTAACCATTCCCCATTGTATAAACTCTCAGTCAGGAGTTGGCCATATGGTCCTTAGTGTAAACAAAGAGATTTGCCAGACAGCCAGGCACCTAGATAACAATGGGGGGGCCTAGGAGCTCAAACAGGAAGTTTCCACTGGGAGAGTCTGGGTTAGAATGAGCTTAATAGCCACGCCTGGGGTTGGCCCATGGGAGGGGTCTGGTGGTTCCCATAGCCTACCTCTGTTACATTGGACAGAGGTAATTAGGTTACTCTGGAGGTTACCCTATTGGCCAGAGAAAGGGGAAAGGTTGATCCACTCCCTCCACTGTGTGTGTGTGAAATGTTTTAAATATGTTGTTCCAAAATAAAACGTTGTTCATAATTTTCATCAAGACGTGGTGTGTAGATGTATTATTTACCCGGGGACATATGCTTGCAGTAAGACTCGCCAGACTTACTGTCAATATTGCTCAGTCTAACCCAAGGGCTGAGACATGATGTTCCTGTAATCCAAAAGTCCAGAGTCACCCAAATCCGATCAACAGACCCCAGCCAGAGAGTGGGTCTTGATATACATGCTTTAGCTTTTTGATATATAGATTGTGCACTTTTGTATGCCTCCGTTGAGTCATATATCTTTTTCTGTGTCTCTTCTTTTCTTTATTTAGCCAAGTAGACATACTTGACAGACAGAGAGACAGACAGATATATAGACAGAGAGACAGACAGTTATATAGACAGATATATAGACAGATAGACAGACTCTCTCCCATCAGTCTGTATTATATATATAGTATAATATCATTAAATCCGGTATCACTTACTGTCTTTATCCCACTCGCACCTGATAACCAGTCACTTACACTTAGTATTATCTTGTAAACTAATGAACATGTATCACATACGATTGAAACATAAGGAGTATATTATATTCATACTCTTTATGACCATAAAGAAGAGTGTCCAATATGAATGAATCCATGTTGTCCTATGTGACTAAAATAGGATTATAATATGGATTGTATAATAGGCTCTCCAAGGTTATGGAAATAAGGGATATATTATATATATATATTCTTGTAACAATTAGAACTCTGGTCTATTTAATGCTATATACAATTTGACCAGTACCTTGTGCCATTATGTCCTTTATTTTTGTATTGGTTAAATACTTAATATGCTGAATATCTTTAAACAATACTCAATATTTATATATCTATATAATAATAGATTAATGGACATATTTAGAATGATATTCATAGACTTCCTAACATCACCAGTATTGTGCATTCTCCTCTCTGAATCAGGGGATTATTTGTATTTTGTTCTCATAGTTCTACAATATATATGTTTGTCCATAGGTGAATACCCTTTATAGTATTTCATTTTTATACTGGAATGTTAGTTTTCCTTCTTTCTCTTTCTCATTAATTATTCATTTTTACTGTATATATAAGCTATTTGCTTTTAATCATTATGTCTCCATGGTAACGGAATGGCTTAAATAGTCCTCCGTCTGCTTTATCGGTAACCGCTGATGAAATTGTTTAGAAATGTGCGTCGGGTTGCACGTTACGTGACGCTGCGACGCTGACCTATGACGTCAGTAATGGACGCATAGGCAGTGTTCGTGGAGCTAGGAGCTGCGGCTCTCTTCTGTATGGGCCCCCAGCTTTACCTATTGACTTTAAAAGTCCCCATTTCCTCCTAGAGAGCACTAGCATTCAGACCATTATGGAATAAAAAGAAATACCATGCCAATTAGTTGAATTAGGAATGTGGACGCCATAGTCTTTTATAATAGGCAGCTCCTATGCATTGATAGTTTTAGGAGTGGTCTTATATAATTATTAGGACCTTTTGCAGTCAATATCAGCATTTTATGTTTTCATATAGGCCACCTCATTTTATTACCACTTAGCACTTTGATATATTAATGCATTATTCTGGCATATCCATTGGGTATTCGGTATTTTAATACCCATTATATTTATGATTATGGGATTTAGCATAAACATTATCTGCACTTAGCACTGGTCACTTTTCATTTTGTGCAATATCTTTCACAGCATTTTTCTTATAGCTCTTCACAGCACCTAGCACTTTATAGATGGATTACATATTCATTGCCCTTATAGGATTATTTACACATATATACAGTGGCATATTGAGTCTCACCCACTCCTTATCTAGTTTCACGTGACGTCAGAATATCAAGATTTTAATTTAGAATTTTAATTAAATCATTAAATGCTAAGTTGTATTATATATTATTCTCTATATTACAATTAGGCCCTAGGGTGCGCACCATGTAAAGGGATATGCTTTACTTTTTCTTTTCTTTATTGTTATGATTTTATATATATATGTATATATAAAGTACACATGAACAAGATAATTACAAATTGCAAATACTATGATAGTTACGGCAAGTGAATATTATTAAAATAAATTGTAAATGTATTTTAATTTAAAGTTAAATATTTTCCAGAAGATACAACATAAGATTTCAGTAACACGTTTATATATTTTGCCATCACATGTAAGGTGAAAATGTATAAAGTCATTAAGATTTCAGATCACCATCTTACTAAGCGTCCAACTAATGACATTACAAGGACTTCCAATCTGTGAGGAGGACTAATAGTCTTTTATAAGACTAATTACCTTTGTACATAGATATAAATTGCATGGTTAACAGCATATAGATCTAATGAAGATAATGATATATATATGTATATGGTAAATAAGTAAGAAGCCATCTAGAATATAAAGTTTAAATATATAAACACTAAATGTAAAGACAGATAAACACCTGTCTGTCTGTCTGGTGTAAATAAGAAGCCATCTAGAGTATATTGAGTTTACATAAAAGCCCAGGTCCTCAGAGATAATCCTACCACAATATATATACATATATACACTAAAAGTGACACATAAACTCCCTCCCTCCAAGATATTACTTGTATCCCCAGGTCTGTGCAGCTCCACATCGATCTCTCACACAGTGACTGTAACACACACATTACAGGTCTGCAATACCATGAGAAACGGCCTGGCCAATCAAATAATTGCACTAGCGGTGACATCACTAGTTGCTTGGCAGATCAATACAGTAAAAAAATATTTTTTATCTTTAGATTTGTATGTGCAGCGTGAGACACAGATTTATATATATATATATATGTACAGCGTCACCATGGAAATAACACATAAAAAATCCCACCTCTTAATGTGCCGAGTGACTTCCGCTTGTGCTGCTGAGCATTCTGGGATATGAAATGTAGTGCCGGGACTTCCTTTACATCTACTTCCGGTTTTATTAGAGCTTGCGGCCTAGAGCGGATCCGGGCGTGTGTCCGAGCTCTGAGCAGGTAAATAAAGTGATTACTGTTCCAACTACCGATCAGGAGATAATACAGGAAGTTATTTGTGTCTGTGACTGGTTATCATGTGCGAGTGGGATAAAGACAGGAAGTGATACCGGATATAATGATATTATACTATATATATATAATATAGACTGATGGGAGAGGGGCTGTCTATCTATCTGTCACTAAAGTCCCATATTTACATATATATAATGATGTGTACACCAGTAGAGCTCTGTGTGTGTAAACCCCAACACATGTAAACAGATCATACAAACCAAGTATTATTTAGTCCTAACATAGTATCTCCCCAGTGATGTGGGTGTGTTTTATTATCTATATTATCACACCAGCTCTCACCTTGTGTATTTTTTCAGGATCTTTCTCTCTATAAATATTAATTTGCTTACATCAGTGAGTATATAATGTAGTGATAAAAGTGCAGAAACTGACATATATATATATATATATATATATATATATATATATATATATATATATATATTTTTTTTTTTTTTTTTTTAATGACCATTGTTTCCACTCAAAAACTTTATCCACACTTTCCTGAGCCCTTAGTCAGAACATACAGGAAATAGGACATATTACAGATTCCTTTTTTCAGTCAGATTCTTAAGAAAAAAATCACTGTATACATTTATTGTGATCTGTTGTTACAGAAACACTATAAGTAAAATGTAGGAGCCAGCTGTACAAATGTCTGAGCCCAACACAAACAAGAGTGGGAATGTTATACAGCTGGCTCCTAAATATCATCCCCAAATTATACTGATCTCTGCAAGGTATTAATGTCCTCCCTATGTATATATATTAAGTCATTACATTACACTATAAGCTAAACACGTCCTATTACATGGATCCTCCACTAAGATACATGTATGTGAGACCTAGAGGTGAGATCTTCTCAGTTAGTGTCTGGAGACAGAGATCCTCCATTTATTACGTGTCTGTTATATGTATCTCTGACACATTATAGTCCTGGGGTCTGATTGGATTCTGGTCATGTAAAAAATCCCAGTGTGTGACCGTCTCATGTTTATTTGTACAGATCATAAAGACGTGTAAGAAATCCAAGAGTGTGCCATCTCATGTTTATTTGTACAGACCATAAAGACGTGTCACAAATCCCAGCGTGTGACTGTCTCATGTTTATTTGTACTGACCATGAAGACGTATAACAAATCCCAATGTGTGAACGTCTCATCTTTATTTGTACAGACCATAAAGACATTTAACAAATCCCAGCGTGTGACGATCTCATCTTTATTTGTACAGACCATAAAGACATGTAACAAATCCCAGCTTGTGATGATCTCATGTTTATTTGTACTGACCTTAAAGACATGTAACAAATCCCAGTGTGTGACCATCTCATGTTTATTTGTACAGACCGTGACAAAGTGACACCATCAGTTCTCTCTGAATCTGACTAAGAAGAAGAGACAAATTTGAGGAGTCCGCGGGAAATTAAAGAGGAGGAAATTCCTGTAAATATCAGTGACAGTGAGTGATACATTATTATACAGTACCGTGATATGTGTAATACAATGAATTAGTGGGAGTCATAAGGGACACCTCGTATTTTGTTAAATGAAAACTGTACATGACAATATCTTTTCAGTTATCTTTAAATCTTTTTTTAAATATTTACTACTTTTTTATATATATATATATATATATATATATATATATATATATATATATACATATATACATATATATTGTCTGTGTATATATATATATATATATATATATATAAAATCTTATAGACAGTTATCACTTACTTATTGAGTTGTGTATATATACTGTATTTATCTGTCTCTATCTATTTATCTGTTACTTAATATCAGGTGCGAGTGGATAAAGACAGGGACAGATACCAGGATATAATGATATTATCACATATATAGTTCTCAGCAGTGCAACCTTGCCAAAATCCGTTGATAACGCAACGTTAAAACTGCAGGCTCGCAAAGCGAGCCCACTGCAACTGCAGCCCTGCAGAGTGGGGCTATCTAGATAGATAGATTGACCGACAGATACATAGAAAGACAGATCGATAGCCCCACTCCCATCACTCTGTATTATATATATAATATATTATCATTATATCCGGTATTTGTTCCTGTCTTTATCCCTCTCGCACCTGATAACAAGATAGAGAGAGAGAGAGAGATAGATAGATAGATAGATAGACAGACAGACAGACAGAGACATAGATAGATAGATAGATATAGAAAGATAGGTAAGTAGATATAGATAGATAGATAGACTGATAGATAGACAGATAGAGGGATATATAGACAGATAGATAGATAGACAGAGAGATAGAGAGAGAGATAGATAGATAGATAGATAAATAGACAGAGAGATAGAGAGAGAGAGATAGATAGATAGATGTATTTTTGGTTATCTGAGCTCCTTTGGAGCTCATTGCAAGGTTTGCGCTGATGGCCTTTTGGTGCGCATTGCAAGCCTCTCCCCTGGTGTAGTTGTGCTCCTCTAAACACTGATGACATTCCTTGTGAGGCACGCGGTGAGCGCCTTTAGCGTTAATTGTGATTCTGTCTCTTGTCCCCCCTTGCTGTATTTCTTTGTATTTTGTGTGTTTTTCGCTGTGCGTGGTTCGGCTCTTAAGTTCATATTTTTTGCAGCTCGTATTTTTTTTCTTCCAAAGTTCGGTTTCCTTTTGTAAGTGTTACTGGCCGTATTTTTTTAGTGGCGATTTTTTAAAAGTGCTACGAGTCTCGCAGTGTGAATTGTGTATTTGTGTTTTGTGTTGATGTGTAGGTCCGCGGGTTGTAGGTCTGATGCGCAAGTTGTGCGGTGTCTTGTTACAAATCCCAGCGTGTGACCGTCTCATGTTTATTTGTACAGACCATAAAGACGTGTAACAAATCCCAGTGTGTGACCGTCTCATGTTTATTTGTACAGACCATAAAGACATGTAACAAATCCCAGCGTGTGACCGTCTCATTTGTACAGACAGTGACAAAGTGACACCATCAGATCTCTCAGAGTCTGACCAAGAAGAAGAGACAAATATGAGGAGTCCCCGGGAGATTAAAGAGGAGGAAATTCCCTTAAATATCAGTGAAGGTGAGTAATATCTTATGGACAATTATCACTTACTTCAGTCCTTATTAAGGTGGATTTCTCCTTCATCTCTCACCCAAGAAGTTGTACGCAGCTCATGATAAAGGTGAATTAGATAGATTTTAAGACACAAACACTAGATTGATAGTAAATAATTACAATGGTAAAGGTTATCTCTATCTGTAGGACCTTTAGATGTGAAGCCTCCAGTTGTCTCCAAGGTTGAACAAGAAGATCTGAATATAAGAGATCAGCAGCAGGTGAAGGAGGAGGAGGAGGAGAGTCCTGGGAATGGTGAGGATGTAATTCAAAATAAGAACATTAATAATAAATTCTGTAACGGCACACTGTCACCGTAACTTTATGTTTATTTTCTCTCAAAGTAATAATTAAAAACTGTCTATACATTGTAATAGCTATTTATCTCTATAGTAAATATTTATCGAGATATGCAGCATTGTTTGTGCAACTCAGTATCGTAATGGATAGCTCAGAGACCTTGATAAGGGTGTGCTTGCCAATCATTACTAATATCAGTCTATAACTTAATGTCTAACACATCCACACAGCAAATGTACGGGATAAATCACATTCACATATATAGTTGTCAGTGTCCTGAATACTTACGATGTTGGTCACGCTTTGTGGCCCTCGCGCAGCAATGAGCGCCTCGCATTGTGGGGCAATTTCCTAGTGTAGTTATATTGTTGAATTTATTAAATCAGTTTATTGTGTTTTTATATACAGAGATTCTCACATTAGCCATAGACTAATAATTAGTAAAACTATGAAACCTCAGTCTGTATATTTACACCCGGGATCTGTTTCTGTAGATATTTATGTCAGATAGTTGTGTAAATCTGTACAAATCCAGAGGCTTCTGTAAGAAATTAACTAATAATTAAATAATTAATGTATAATTTCTACAAATAATAAGTTCTTTTGGACAAATCAATAAACGAACAAATGAATAAGTTTAAAAAAATATATATTTTGCATAAATCAATATACGGTTACACAATGGGTTTTAGACAAACAGATAGACAGTAGGGATAAAACAATATTTACAAAAAGATACTTATATGAATAATATATTACATTATAACTAGATACTACACCAAAGGTCAGCAATAACTTCAGAGTCCATGTGTTTAGGCCTCAAGTCACACCATGGCATGGCTTCTACTCAGCTGGGCACTCTTCTGGATGGACACACACACTCCTAGACTTCCAGACCTCCAGACTTCCAGACTTAGACTGACTAAACTCTCTGGGCTTTTGGAAAAACTTTCTTGGACACTCCCCCTTGATATGTGACTGTACATCTCACTGAAATCATCATAAAAATTCCATAGATGGGAATCTCACACACAGATTGTTTACATATAAACACCCTGGGCCAAGAGTCCACCACACCCAACTGTTCTTTTGTTTACCCATAAACAACCCCAGGCATAAGCCTTTGTTACAGTATGAATAGATAGCCACATCTCCGGTTTCTCTGGGCTGGGTTAGATGAACACAATCTATATATTATAAATAAAGATCTATACAACTACATATATTTTATAAGATACACTTATTAAATACACAATGTTTAAAAATGTTCACTGTATAAGCCATATCTTACATATCCCCACTTAGAGAGCGAATGATACAAAATATAGAATGAGCTCTCTCAATTTACACAAACAAATATGGCTTATTGTGTATAGACCCCCTGTGTGTGTGTGAGATTTCAAAGTAATACAGTTCACTGAGACAGGAATGATCTGATAACAACCAATATTTTCTGTAAATTTTAGGGTTTTGTGAGGCAAATTTTACTAATTATGTATGCACTCACAGTATGCATTTTATAATATTAATTTATACTCCTGTGGCTACTGTGCAAAATCACATCACCCTCCCATAACTATTGCAAATGTATCCCTCAGCCACAAGATCTGTTTACACCTCAATACCACGTCTGTGTGCCACACCCAACTTCCGCCATTTTTTCCTGCATTGTTGCATCCATGTGTCACCATTTTCACCCATGTCCCATCCTCTGACCCATATTGGATCTTATTGAGAGGTTAATGTTACACATAGCTAGCTTGCTTTAAGACTTATGCTGTCTTTTTATTGTGTGTATTGAATAAAACCACTCAAAGGACACTTTATTGTGAGCACGTGTGGATTGAAAAAGTGTGTAGATGATTGTAGCACCTTATTAGGTACTTTAGTGAAAACATTAAATGTGACTCAGTATTCACTCAGGAAATGGAAAATGTGTGTGATAATCTCTCTGTAGCTTCAGGAAATTATAAGACCCGCAACTACATTTAAAGCATGCAGCAGGATCTTAGTGGAATCACTATGGTTGTGCATTTCACACATGTCTCAGAGTCTCCATCACTTTCAAGTCTGTTTTTCTAAAACAAGATATAGAAAATAATAAAAACAGCAGATCATAATAACCTAACATTCCAACTATTCCTAAATTGGGGTGATCTAATTCTAAAATGGTCTGTGTCCCTAACAGAGATAAACAATTAAAACAAGATATAAACGAATGACTGACCAATGGGGTATCATACTAAATGTGTAATTGGTAGAACAAAATTAATGTTAAATGAATATCAATTACAAATCATTACTAAATTATTATTCATATAAGTATAGTATATTTACATTTATATTCATGTAGCTCCAGAATGTACTAGTTCTGAAACTATATGAATACTGGTGAGGTTCCTTTGTGTGCCACACCTCCTTCAGAAAAATATAAAAAAAAACAATGTTTAAAAAAATAAAATAAAATAAAAAAAAATGATCCAGATTGAATGATTCCTTTATACTTTAAAAGGTCCCCACCTAGAAAACTTAGATTTTATGAAATGGGTGTTGGGATGCATTTTTTTTTTTTTTTTCAAAAGAAAGGATACCATGCAATCTGTATAAAAATATTTTAAACACTTGCTGTCATTCATAAAAAAAACAAGCAAAACAATTAATGAGGCTTTAAAAACACAAAAATAAGAGTGTATTACTGCTTCTCAAAAATCACAGTTAAAATGCTCTCTTGCATGTACAGTCCTCATTGTGGCAACAGTTTAAAAAACATTTAAGTAAGATTTACTCAGCAAAACAAAAAAGTAGCTGACAGTGCAGATGTTTTAAAAGGTGTGTATAAAATAATACACAAAAACTATAATTTGGAATTTGTCCCACCCACACTGTAATAAAATAATAATAATAATAAAAAAAAAAAATATATATATATAGAGGCTTGTCCTTAAAAATAAAAAATAAAAGTGAAGGTCCTCTATTATATATTTAGAAAAATAAAAACCTGTAGAAGAGATTAGGAAAGGTTATTTACTGGATCTCCTTTCCTTCCTTTTCATTTGCGCATTTCTGTTTTCCTGTAAAAATAAAACTTGGTAATCAGTTAGTTTGGGAAAGATTGATAAGTAAATCATTTTCTGTAATATAGTTTGATTTACACTGATTCAGTTCTAATCTTAGATTTTAAGGATTGATCTAAACAAGCCATAATCACAGCAAATGCATCAGTCTCAGTTAAATTTGCATTAAATTTTAAAAACGTTTCAATTCTTATCATGATTTCAACAGGATCATCATGAAAGCCAATACAACAAAGTGTTTTGCTCAAAGTCTGAATTTCACTAATAGAAAGAGATCTTTTCACAGTAGTTTCAGAAATGACCTGCCCATGTGCTCCTCTCTTGAGCTTAGTAGAAACTGGCGCCATTTTGAAACAATCATTTTTACTTTTCTTAAAAACTTTGCAGTCCACTTTCTGGACCTCTGTCTCTTTACATACTGCTAAACCTTGACTATACTCATTGTCCTTTTTACAAGAAGCTAAACATCTTATTGCACTTTCTGCATCTAGCAATCTATCCACAAGTTCCTTGTTTTTTCTATGTAGTTGCTCATTTTCTTGCAATGTCTTCTGATTATCTAAACCCAAAGCAGATGCTGTAGTGGCAGTGACAATAAGGGTTTCTAAAGCAGCAGTCAGCTCACACACTTTAGTCTCTAAAGCTTGTTTCTGCACACATAAATGTTTATATTGTTCTGCAATCCAATGTGCAGCAAATATTAAAATAGTTTTTCCTTTTGATTTAGACAATTTCTTTTCATTAATAGCTAATTCTACTAGATTCTGGGCGTTTGACCAGGGGTCAGAAGTATTCACCATAGCTCTAATTATAGCATCAGAGTTATCAACATTGGCAATCTTTTTCATTAAGCCCTCCATTATTGGATAACAAAACTATACAATTTTAAAAGTGCAGAAAAGCAAAAATATAAGAGTAAACAAAACCTGCTTTAGAATCCTGAATCTATCACAGTTAAACGTACCATACAAAAACGTTTCTACAACTTTCTATAACTACAGCACACAATAGGAAAATAGTACACTAATTTATGCAAAATATTATATTCATTAATATGCTTGATTATTACATTAATGTCCTCCTGGATCAAGGCTCGCCATATATGTAAGAAATTAACTAATAATTAAATAATTAATGTATAATTTCTACAAATAATAAGTTCTTTTGGACAAATCAATAAACGAACATATGAATAAGTTTAAAAAAATATATATTTTGCATAAATCAATATACGGTTACACAATGGGTTTTAGACAAACAGATAGACAGTAGGGATAAAACGATATTTACAAAAAGATACTTATATGAATAATATATTACATTATAACTAGATACTACACCAAAGGTCAGCAATAACTTCAGAGTCCATGTGTTTAGGCCTCAAGTCACAGCACGGCATGGCTTCTACTCAACTGGTCACTCTTCTGGACACCTCTTCATGGACACACACACTCCTAGACTTCCAGACCTCCAGACTTCCAGACTTAGACTGACTAAACTCTCTGGGCTTTTGTATATCTTTCTTGGACACTCCCCCTTGATATGTGACTGTACATCTCACTGAAATCATCTCCCTTACCCCAAACTCCATAAAAATTCCATAGATGGGAATCTCACACACAGATTGTTTACATATAAACACCCTGGGCCAAGAGTCCACCACACCCAACTGTTCTTTTGTTTACCCATAAACAACCCCAGGCATAAGCCTTTGTTACAGTATGAATAGATAGCCACATCTCCGGTTTCTCAGGGATGGGTTAGATGAACACAATCTATATATTATAAATAAAGATCTATACAACTACATATATTTTATAAGATACACTTATTAAATACACAATGTTTAAAAATTTTCACTGTATAAGCCATATCTTACACTTCTCTCTCTTGTGACTAACAGGACCCCAAGATGGAGATCTATATCCTGACTTTATTAATGAGGACGGAGAATATGCGAGAGATGAGAAGTCTATTCACCAGATGGAAACCCATTCAGATCCCTGTACAGGTGAGTGATAATAATAATAACAGTATACAGCAGGGAGCTGGTAAAAAATTACTTCAATAATAATATCACTAAATAGAGAGTTCTACATTGAATAAGTACCAGCCGCCATAAGCAGGTGTAAAGCAAACATTCAAAAAATTGGAGAAAAAGACACTTGTGTGTGTGTATATATATATATATATATATATATATATATATATATATACTGCTCAAAAGAATAAAGGGAACACTTAAACAACACAATGTGTCTAACACTTCTGTAAAATCAAACTGTCCACTTAGGAAGCAACACTGAGTGACAATCAATTTCACATGCTCTTCTGCAAATGGGATAGACAACAGGTGGAAATTATAGGCAATTAGCAAGACAACCCCAATAAAGAAGTGATTCTGCAGATGGTGACCACAGACCACTTCTCAGTTCCTATGCTTTCTGGCTGATGTTTTGGTCACTTTTTAATGCTGGTGGTGCTTTCACTCTAGTGGTAGCATGCGACAACGTCTACAACCCACACAAGTGGCTCAGGTAGAGCAGCTCATCCAGGATGGCACATCAATGCTAGCTGTGGCAAGAAGGTTTGCTGCGTCTGTCAGCGTAGTTTACAGAAACACCCACCCAGTAACAGGCATAAAAAATGACAGCCTGCAGCAAGCAATAATTGCATGTAGAAGTTGCAATATGTAAAGTTTGTGTTTATACAGTATTTGTTTTTTCCTTTAAATAACACTTTACAGACTATCAGATTTAGTTAAACAAAACACCATAATTGATGATAATTGGTATGCACCGGATCACACTGCACTCTATATACATTCAGATACAGTTTGCTTCATTTTCATATGATTACAAAATATGCTGTGTGTTCATAAGGAGTTAAATAACTTACACTAAATGAATAGACTAAGCTAAATAATTTGTGACCTTTTATTAACTGCAAATTGATCTCAGTGCAGTTTAATTAATTATAATTACTATAATAGGTATATACTAATTAATTATTTCCATATAGAAGAATTTTAAAGCTGTCAGAATTTACTCCTGGTGCTTTTTTTTTTTTTTTTTCAACAGATGGATCCGAGATCTGGAGTAACATTGGAGAAGACCACATTTGTAACACAGTAGAAAAAACATTTCAATGTTCTGAATGCGGGAAATGTTTCAGTAAGCTCTCAGCTCTTAATACACATAAGATGACTCATACAGGAGAAAAGCCTTTTCAATGTTCTGAATGTGGGAAATGTTTCAGTCAGCTCTCAGATCTTAATAAACATAAGATGACTCATACAGGAGAAAAGCCTTTTCAATGTTCTGAATGTGGGAAATGTTTCATTCAGGCCTCAAATCTTAATAAACATAAGATGACTCATACAGGAGAAAAGCCTTTTCCATGTTCTGAATGTGGGAAATGTTTCAGTCAGATCTCAGCTCTTAATACACATAAGAGGACTCATACAGGAGAAAAACCTTTTCCATGTTCTGAATGTGGGAAATGTTTCCGTCATCTCTCAGCTCTTAATAAACATAAGATGACTCATACAGGAGAAAAGCCTTTTTCATGTTCTGAATGTGGGAAATGTTTCCGTCATCTCTCAGCTCTTAATACACATAAGAGGACTCATACAGGAGAAAAACCTTTTCCATGTTCTGAATGTGGGAAATGTTTCAGTCAGCTCTCAGATCTTAATAAACATAAGATGACTCATACAGGAGAAAAGCCTTTTTCATGTTCTGAATGTGGGAAATGTTTCAGTAAGCTCTCAGATCTTAATAGACATAAGATGACTCATACAGGAGAAAAGCCTTTTCCATGTTCTGAATGTGGCAAATGTTTCAGTCGGGTCTCAGATCTTAATACACATAAGAGGACTCATACAGGAGAAAAGCCTTTTTCATGTTCTGAATGTGGGAAATGTTTCAGTCAGGCCTCACATCTCAAACGACACATGATAACTCACACAGGATAAACACCATTTGCATGATCTGAAACTCACACAAGAAATTGTTTCAGTAAGATTTGAAATGACACAAGAAACTCACACAGGATCAAGACCAGTTGTATGTATGGAATGTGGGTAAGGGTTTAATAAGAGTCCGCCATTACACATCAACATGATGCATCATGCAATTCTACTTCACTCATATAAATGTAAGTAATTAAAAAACGTTAGCAAGTTCATAAAGATCTATGGATATCTAAGTTGTAAATCACGGTAGTAGAGCAGTAAGTTGTACTAATGTATCAGCTTGTATTATTACAATACATGGTATGATGCTGGACTGTGCATTGCTGCTTTTTGCTTGGTTACCAATAACCTTTCGATTTAAGGGATCCAGAACGTATAGACTTTGCTCTACACCATCATGCTGAGCACTCATAATACATTTGTGGACCTGTAAACTAAGCTATATATATTTTTTTATATAATCTTTATATATTTTTTAACCTTAATAGCCCCTTCAATTAATTTTCCTATTTTCTATGTACATTTGTTGCATCAAACAAAGCAATGAGTTTAAAGGGACGTAAAGACTCATAAATGTCAATAAAGTTATTTTTTAATTGAATAAGAATTGACTGGGATATTTCTTGATTTAATCATATATCACCCTCATCCACTGTTCCCTCTAAGCTGTGCGCGCCCACAAATACCCTGAGATGAGCGCACACAACTAAACATGGAGTGCACACAGATCCCTAGGGGGATATGTAATCTTAGTTTTCCCAATTAACTTTTTCCACACTAGGAGAAATAGATCTCCATTGACCCTTTTACTTTTGCAGGTGCTCCCTTTGAGATAGCGCTGGTGGGCGGAGAAGCTCGATAGGGCAAATCTGGTGCTCATGTCAAATGTCGACGTCCGACATTAGCTTGCTCTCTCAAAGCATCAGAGTCATTCACCCTTCCATGCTGTGTAAAAAACATTTCAATGTGTGCACATAACAAATCAAAGAATCACACAGGACAAAAGGAAAAGGGTCAATGGAGATCTATTTCTCCCTGGGTGGAAACAATTAATTGGGAAAACGTTATAAGCACATAACAAAGAAATGAATCATACATTGCAAAATGAAATGTATATAGGGTCAATAGAGATCTATTTATTAATGGGTGGAAAAAGGTTCATGGGAAAACTAAAATTAAATATCCACCTGTAGGGAATTAGAAATGAATGTTCTTTCATATGGAATTAGTACGTGATGCCACCAGGCTGGTGGAGATAGAGACTGAGTACTTGGTGGGAACAAAGAACAGAATCTGTGGTTAAATGACTGAAGATATTTAGAATATCTGAAGGAGTTACTATTTAGTAAAAATAGTGCACTTTTATGGTATACTATGGCCTTGATTCAATTGAGCTATCGTTTACAGGAGCCCGTAAACTAATTTGTTGTTTAATTGGCGTCTTTTTGCAAGCTACAAACGATCTACGGGTTACAGGCTGAAAATCCCTGCGGTTGTAAAAATAATAACTTACAACCCATCTAAGCCTTTGATCTTTCAAGCTCGCAACAGTTATAATCGCAAAATCGCTATTGAATTGCTACAGTTCCTCAAGTCCGCAAATATTTTCACACCCGTAAATGTCAAATGGAGACTGAGACACAGGTGAGGGAGAGGGGGGACAGACACAGGGGAGGGAGACCTGGGGAAGAGACACAGGGAGGGAGAGGAGGGGGGGAAGAGACACAGGGAAGTGAGAGGAGGGGGGAAGAGACAGGAAAGTGAGAGGAGGGGGTAAGAGACAGGACTGAGAGGAGGGGGGAAGAGACGGGAGTGAGAGGAGGGGGGAAGAGACGGGAGTGAAAGGAGGGGGGAAGATACACTGGGGAGGGAAATGGGGGGGAAGAGACACGATGGAGGCGGGAAGAGACCGAGGGGGGGACAAAGAAAGATACACAGGAGAGGGGGTAAGAGACACAGGGGAGGAAGAGGGGTGAAAGAGACACAGGGGAGGGGTAAAGAGACCCATAGGAGGGATGGGGGTTAAAAACACAGGGGGGAAAGGAGACACAAGGGAGGAAGTAGACAGGGGGAGAGAATCGCAATAAGCACCAAAGGCGCTCATTGTGAGGCCCTTGATGAACGCCGCCAAAGACGCTCATCGCTAAGCCAATAAAGTCGAAGGTGGGAGAGGTACAGGGGAGAAGCTAACAATGAGCGCCAAAGGCCCTCATTGCAATGCCCATGATGAGCGCCAAAGGCTCTCATTGCGAGGCCCATGATGAGCGCCAAAGGTGCTCATCTCGAGGCCAGTAAAGTACAGGGGGAGTCTCCCATTGTGTGGCAACCAGCATTGCCAGGCTTCACTTTTTATTGCTGTCATTTTTGATTAAAAGCCATTACTGAATAATTACTCTCACCCTAATTCACAACTCAATCCTATCAAAAGGAACAGAGTGATAGTGAAGTAAAAGATCACTCTTATTGACATGATTACAGCAATCGAAACCCTCAATCAACCAGAAGAAAATGGAATCATGTACTTTAAATACAAATTAAGATTTACAGGGCTCAACAAATGCCAGGAGCCAGGTTATGATGCCACAAAATGCTTACAGGCACCTAGATTTCATCCACTGTACGTCTCTGCAATTTGATTTTATCTGGAACATGAGACAGCCATGAGTGACTGAGTCAGGGCAGTGTTGGCGTTACATTACCCGGGCATGAGTGACTGAGCCAGGGCAGTGTTAGGGTTACATTCCCTGGGCATGAGTGACTTAGCCAGGGCAGTGTTAGGGTTACATTCCCTGGGCATGAGTGACTGAGCCAGGGCAGTGTTGGGGTTACATTCCCTGGGCATGAGTGACTGAGCCAGGGCAGTGTTAGGGTTACATTCCCTGGGCATGAGTGACTGAGTCAGGGCAGTGTTAGGGTTACATTCCCCTGACATGAGTGACTGAGTCAGGGCAGTGTTGGCGTTACATTCCCCGGGCATGAGTGGCTGAGTCAGGCCGGTGTTGGTGCTACATTCCCCGGGCATGAGTGACTGAGCCAGGGCAGTGTTTGGTGTCAGACGAGTGGGATACAGAGATCGAAGTACGACGGAGTGGGTGAGTAGAGTGAATTGTGTCTATTTGCACCTTCCTTTGCTCCCACTCTCGTCGTCCTTTGTAAACTGTATACAAGTAAATAAGTTGGGCACACACTCCCTGTGGTAGGGAGAATTAAGAATTAAGAATTACGTCTTTGGTAGACTGTAGGAATAATCCCTAAAAGGTAGGGAGACTCTCTAAGGAAGAGAGTGTAAAATTAGGCCTCTGGAAGGCCATATATATATCAAGGATATATATATATATATATATATATATATATATATATATATTATTCCTAAGGTGGGAATAGAAAGGATAAAATTGATATAAATATATACTTGACGGCTTGGTTTACAGTGCCCAAAATCCGCTTTTGCTTGCTCATTAATTTTGCTGTATTGCTATGCTGTTTAAGATAAGAAATGTTTTATTATTCTGTGTAAAAAAACAGGAAGTAAGGTCTCTGGACACTGTAAGACGCACCGTCTCTGTGTCTAGGTGCAACCCGTTAACTCGAGAATATCTTTCGGAACTGTCCGAGCTATTTCAGCTCAGTACAACCGAATCCTGTTCTCGGATTAAAAAAACGTGATAGCAAATAAGGTTACGTTGTCTATTGAGACAACCACCTAAAGTTTTTTTTAGAAGGATAGTAATGAGTTGTAAAGGGTTACTTCCCAGTCTAAACAATACCCACCTCCCAAAGCTGTCATATGTATTTATATACACAGCGTAACATCAGGTCCCGTGAAAGAGCAAACGAGATAAGAAAACAGAAATATTAAGGAACTTTTTCTTTACATACATTTATATAATATTCTGATTGCTTTTGTTTATAAAGTAGATGGATTGTCTTGTGTTTTGCTGCAAATTAATTTGTGAGTGTTAGCTGTACTTTCTTTTCTTTGCAATACAATTGAGAAATGCAGGTTAGAGAATTTTCCTTTGTGTCTTTAAGGGTTGTAGAGATCGTGTCCACCACTGAAATATATTTCTAAAGCCGGGAAATATATATGTAAAAAAAAAAGGAAATCTTTTTCCAGAAATATGTAACAGTGGAGGATTTATGGTCTATCTTGTTTGTATGTGTAAGACAGTGTGTTTATTCTATTTTAAAGCTTGCTAACACTTATCTCCGCGTCCCGAAAAAAAAAATAAAGGCTGTGAATTTCTGTCTCCTTGCAGAAAATTCTTAAGGTCGTATTTAGTTTGGATAAGATGTC
>JAPZIH010000724.1:279387-365298 GCA_027410445.1 Discoglossus pictus
AAAATGTTGCACAATAGACATTTTTAGCATACACATACTCCAAAAAATTAGAGGGAACATAGCCCTCATCCTCTCTTTTTCCCTCCATCCTCTCTCTCTTAGCCTCTTCTCCCCCACAAATCTTCCTTACCATTATCCCTCTTTCACCCCATCCAATCTCTCTCTCTCTTTTCGTCACATTCCAACCCTTCATCATACCTCTTATCTCCTCCTTACTATCCTTCATGTGTAGATCTGCCAACCCTTTTGTTTGTGTGGGTCATGCATTCCAAGGGGAGAAGATGGCAAAGAGAGGGAGGATGATGGGAGAGGCAATGAGGGGAGAGGATGGGAGATAGACAGAGAGGGGAGAGGATGGGAGAGAGGGGGGAAGGATGGGAAAGACGGGGGAGAGGATGGGAGAGAGAGAGAGGGGGAGGATGATGGGAAAGCAGAGGGGGGAGATGATGGGAGAAACATATGGGGAGATATTGGGAGAGACAGAGAAAGGAGCATGAGAGGCAGAGAGGGGAGGATGAAAGAGACAGAGGGGGAGATAGTGGGAGAGACAGAGGACGGGTGGGACAGAGGGGGAAGAGACAGAGGGGGGAGAGGATGGGAGAGACAGAGAGGTGAGAGGATGGGAGAGACTGGGAGAGGATGGGAGAGATAGAAAGGGGGAGATGATGGGAGAGACAGAGGTGGGAGATGATAGAAACAAAGGGGGAGAGGATGGGAGAGACAGAGAGGGGGAGGATGAGTGAGACAGGAAGATAATGGGAGAGACAGAGGATGGGTGGGACAGAGGGGGGAGAGACAGACGGGGAGAGGATGGGAGAGACAGAGAGATGAGAGTATGGGAGAGGCAGAGGGATAGATGATGGGAGAAACAAAGGGGGGAGAGTATGGGAGAGACAGAGGGGGAGATGATGGGAGAAACAAAAGGGAGGAGAGGACGGGAGAGACAGAGGGGGAGAGAATGGGAGAGAAAGATGATGGGTGGGACAGAGGTGGAGAGGATGTAAAAGACAGGGTTTTTGTTGATGGGAGAGACAGAGGGGGAGATGATAGAAGAGACAGAGAGGGGAAAGGATTGTTGACAGAGGGGGGAGAGGCAATGGGGGGAGAGGATGAGAGAGACAGAGAGAAGAGAGGATGGAAGAGAGACAGCGAGGGGAGAGGATGGGAGAGAGACAGAGATTTATAAGATAGATACTAAATATTGTATGGATATTTGTATTTCTCCACAACACTCCCCCTATGACACTTAACCCAGGGTGCAATCTTAATGAACGTTTCAAGCATTGCAACTAAAAAAGATATAAAAAAGAATAAAAAATGATAAACATAATTAGAATTAGAGTCATGATCTCCAGCCTGGCTCCTAAAAAGACTCAAGGCCCCTAAAGGATCCAGTACAGATGAGTTTCCTACAACATGGATATATTACATCTCACAGAGTCCTTTGCACCTTTTACCCTTCCCAACAAGATCATTGCAAAAAAAAAAAAAAATTATATATAGCAAAAATAAATACAAATGAAAAAGCAATTATAATAGTCCGATATTATCTGTTGAAAAATGTAAAAGTCTCTCAATAATGGAGTCCTTAGCACAAAGTTCCCAGTCCAGATGTTAAATGTCTGTTGAATGAAAGCTTTACAATCAGTGATTATAAAGCACAAGCAAGAAAAAAAAAATCAAATACTGATGAAAAATAAAAAACAATAGGTTCATAAAAAATAATAAATACAGATAAAAATAAGTGAGCACCTGTTTGACCAAGTCCATATAAAAAAGGAAATAGTCCAATGGGGTGGATGAAAACATCCACATAAGCTGTTATATGTTACCATGATATAGTCCAGATTGAGGTGCAATAGATATAAAAGTCTAGATATGTAAATAAAACAATGGTTAATGCAAACAAAATGGCCTCACTTAATTTTCACAAAACACCACCCAACAATTACCAATAACTAGGCCATAGAACCAGTTTCCCTTCATCCTTATTGTCTTATGAGGTATTTAGGTGATAGATGTAATTTAATAACCAATACATTTTCCACTGATATTACTAACAATCCAGAGTTTATGCATGATAACTTCTTCTTTCCCTAGTTGCTCTTCCTTATCAGATGTTATTACCTACTAGATCCTAGCAAGTTGATAGAACAAGGTGCATAAGTGTTAGAAGTGGAAGGACAGTAAAAAGGAAGACAGGTATAGTAAAAAGTAGAAAAAGTAAAAATGGAAAAACAGTGAAAACATATGCTGAGACAATCTTCATACAAACCCAGTCTTACACATCACACTTAGCCAGGCCCCTCTTTGTTCATACAATAAGCAGGCGGATTGCTTCTGGATGGTGAGATCCTCTGGTCAAAGCAATAGACATCATGTGAAGATATTCAGGCACAGGCAGAGGTGTAGGAAGTGTGGGGCGTGGGGGACACAGCGCGCCGGGTGGCTTTTCTTTGGGTGCGGCAAAAATTACCCCACCAGCTGTCCGGGGCAGTTGCACCCCTGTGCCGTTCTCTCAGGCTCCCTGCTCCTCCCAGGCTCTCTCCTCTGATCCAGGGGAGGAGGAGCCGCCAGGGGGAAGAGCCTGCAGAAAGAAGAGCCAGCATACCCCGCATGAAGACTGAGGTCAGATGGTTGGAGAGGGGGAGAGAGACATCGGAGGGACAGAGATGGGAGAGACAAAGGAGGGAGAGGATGGGAGAGACAGAGAGGGGGAGGATGGGAGAGACAGAGGTGGAGAGGATGGTAGAAATAGAGAGGGGGAGGATGGGAGACAAGGAGGGGAACGATGGGAGAGACAGAGGGGGAAAGGATGGTAGAAACAGAGAGGGAGAGGATGGGAGAGACAGAGAGATTCGGAGGATGGGTGACAAGGAGGGGGACAATGGGAGAGACAGAGGGGGGAGAGAATGGTAGAAACAGAGAGGGAGAGGATGGAAGAAACAGAGAGGAAGAGGATGGGAGAGACAGAGAAGGGGAAGGATGGGAGAGACAGAGGGTGGAGAGAATGGTAGAAACAGAGAGGGAGAGGATGGGAGAGACAGAGTGTGAGAGGATGGGAGAGACAGAGAGGGGGGGTATGATGGTAGAAACAGAGAGGGGGGAGGATGGGAGAGACAGAGGGGGGAGAGTGTGGGAGAGACAGAGTGGGAGATGATGGGAGAGACAGAGGGTGGAGAGGATGGGAGAGACAGAGAGGGGAGAGGATCAGAGAGACAGGGGAGGGAGAGGGTGGGAGAGACAGAGGGGGGCTGATGGGAAAGACAGAGGGGGGAGAAGATGAGAGAAGCAGAGAGGGGAGATTATGAGAGAGACAGAGAGGGGAGAGGATAAGAGAGACAGAGAGGGAGAGGTAGTATTTATATGTAATATATATAATCAATTAATTTTAACAGGTTGCCCCACCCCTTGTATCCTCATGCCCCGCCCACCCCTCCCTAATCACGCCTTTTGCGCCATATCATGATTCTGCCTACTGCGCATTCACTTATCCACACCTCAAAGTGCCCCATACCACTGAACCCTAAATTTATAGGGGTGAAATAATTTATAGAACGTATTAATAAAATATAAAAAGTGGCTCCATTATTTACTGTAGCCTTACTAAATTATAGAAAGGTTTAGTAACGGGGTCACATGTGCGCTGTGATCTTATTAATAGATTAAAAACATGAATCCAGCACCTGTGGACTTTCTGTATTAAATGATCCAATCTGCGGTGTTATAAGCTTTAGAGAGATATTTTCACCAATATCCTTATTGACATACACCAAATATATATATATTATTTATTTTTACAGTTCATTGACTACGCCCATAAGACCTATACTTGTTGAATTACAGAACCCATTGTAACGTATCCGCTTCATTATAGTTTTTTTTGCTTTTAAATAAAAATGTTATTACGTATACATACAGCCCTACTAAATCAGCTCAACATGTAAATCCAAAGCCCGTAACGTAGCCCATAAGACTCACAGCTATTAAATTAGACCCGTAAAGCAACCCGTCCACGACTTCCGAGGTAAGGGCGAGAAAAGGCTACGGGATGTGGAAATTTGAACTGCGCGGCCGCAAGTCCTTTGAGCAGTCGAGCCCGTAACTGTTACGTTTCCAATCATTCTATTAAATTGCAACAAATTCACTGGCGTTCAATCCCGTAACCCGCAAATGGAGCCAAAAAGCCGACAGGTACCAGAGAGGACCCGCTAGAGGGGTAAAGTCCAATCCGTAGCACGGTAAATGGAAGAGGGAAAGTGATGTTAGGTCTTAGAATTAATAGCACAATATTCTCAAGCTCGCAAATCAGCATAAAAATGTTATTTCATGTTTAATTTCCGTGTTATATCGGTCCCGGAAATCAATGTGTTAATACATATAATGGAACTCACATGTAATATAATATCATATTTACGGCTTTATTAATATTGCATTATTTCTGGAATGCGGGTCCGATCGTAATTCGTAATTGAACCCGTTAGACTATGAAATCTGACCTCCATTTTTCCTTGACGTAATGATGACGATCTGTGTTTCCATTGGCTCTGTCTAAACCTGTAACTACGGGTTTGACTAATCGATCATGTTCACGGCCCGCACCTAACGTTCGAAAAACGGTTTATGGGTTTGCGTCTCAAGTCCATAACTCGCGGCATGTTCTAATCTAATAGCTATGTAACGCAGACGAATTTCAAGCCCGCAGTCCTTGTGGGATTCCTGATGCCCCTACGGGCTGATAATGTGTTTATTGTCTGTTTTCTATAACTGATCTACAATACATAATGTAGATCATATTGTTAATCTATTAATAAGATCACAGCGCACAATGTGACCCCGTTACTAAACCTTTCTATAATTTAGTAGGGCTACAGTAAATAATGTAGTCACTTTTTATATTTTATTAACAATTTCTATAAATGATTCCATGCCTATAAATATGGGGGTTCAGTGGTATGGGGTGCTTTCGGGTAGGGATGAGTGGATTCGCAGTAGGCAGAGTCACTATATGACGCAAAAGCCGTGGTTAGAAAGGGGTGGGTGGGGTGTGAGGGTGAAAGGGACGGGCCACCTGTCAAAATTAACTGTTGACGTATCATACATACATATACTACTCAATATATTCCTGAATAGCTGAATAGATAATGATGTATTTTAGCGGTAATTTGAAATACAAATGCTGTGTTTGTTTAAAAAACATGTATTAACAGATAAATAAATTATCACTTAAATTATATAGACAAATTTTATAAATATTTATTTTCTTTACAGTTATGTCGTTTTGTATGTTTGTTGTAAAGTTATATATTTGACTTAAAAAATAATAATAATAATATGTCTATATAATTTTAGCAAATTATTATGAGAATGGGGAGTTGTTTACAGTTTTTAATTATGCAAATTACCCTTAGGGTTTAGTTTCCCTAAGGGTAATAGGGGACTCCAGACGTGGACCCCTTGCTCACTGTGCCTTAGGGAGTCTGCTGCACCTCAGTGACGAGGCCCATAAAGGCTGAAACGCGTCTGGGGTTTGCTGTTTCTCCTGTTCAGGGTAGAATTGCCTGGTATTTCGGGGCTGGGTCACTCTTCTGAGTAAGACCAGACTGATATACCACAGGATATTTCTCCCTGTTAGGGCACAAGTGAGCTAAAAGAGGTTGCTCTCAGAGTGGCTTATCATGGCCATATAACTAATCTATTAAGGTTGGTTCGTTCTCTGATGAGCGCCTCTGACTTCGTTTTTTTTTGTTTTGTTTTTAATAACAAAGAATTAAATGTAATACATAATTAACTGTTTCCTACCTTATAGGATAAAATGGAAAAGTACTGTTTTAGGTAATAAAAGTATAATATATTATTACTAGCGACTTGCCCGTCAAAAATGACGGCAATAAAAATTGAAGCCTGGCAATGCTGTTTGCCACACAATGGGAGCCTCTCCCCCTCTGCTTTACTGGCCTCGCAATGAGTGCCTTTGTCGCTCATCACAGGCCTCGCAATGAGCGCCTTTGGCGCTCATTCCTAGCCTCTCCCCCTCTACCTCTCCCACTGTGTACTTTACTGGCCTTGCAATGAGCACCAAAGGCTTTCATTGCAAGTCTCTCCAGCTGTCTACTTCCTCCCTTGTGTCTCCTTTCCCCCCTGTAATTTGATACTTATCTGTTTTAGGTTAATGTCCCTGTAACTCACAGCTTTGTTCCACATTACACTGCGCACAGTAACCAGAACCAAGTGTTACAGGCCATGGATATGAGGGATTTACTATCTAATATGAGTGAGGGATTTACTATCTAATATTTGTGAGGGATTTACTATCTAATATGAGTGGGGATTTACTATCAAATATAAGTGAGGGATTTACTATCTAATATGAGTGAGGGATTTACTATCTAATATAAGTGAGAGATTTACTATCTAATATAAGTGAGGGATTTACTATCTAATAGAAGAGAGGGATTTACTATCTAATAAAACAGTGATTTACTATCTAATATAAGTGAGAGATTTACTATCTAATATGAGTGAGGGATTTACTATATAATATGAGTGAGGGATTTACTATCTAATGTAAGTGAGGAATTTACTATCTAATATGAGTGAGGGATTTACTATATAATATAAGTGAGGGATTTACTATCTAATATAAGTGAGAGATTTACTATCTAATATGAGTGAGGAATTTACTATCTAATATGAGTGAGGAATTTACTATCTAATATGAGTGTGGGATTTACTATCTAATATAAGTGAGAAATGTATTATCTAATATAAGTGAGGGATTTACTGTCTAATATGGGTGAGGGATTTACTATTTAATATGTGTGATGGATTTACTATTTAATATGAGTGAGGGATTTACTATCTAATATGAGTGAGGGATTTACTATCTAATATAAGTGAGGAATTTACTATCTAATATGAGTGTGGGATTTACTATCTAATGTAAGTGAGGAATTTACTGTCTAATATAAGTGAGGAATTTACTATCTAATATGAGTGTGGGATTTACTATCTAATATAAGTGAGGAATTTATTATCTAATATAAGTGAGGGATTTACTATCTAATATGAGTGAGGGATTTACTTTTTAATATGTGTGATGGATTTACTATCTAATATAAGTGAGGGATTTACTATCTAATATAAGTGAGGGATTTATTATCTATTATAAGTGAGGGATTTATTATCTATTATGTGAGGAATTTACTATCTAATATTAGTGATATATTTACTATCTAATATAAGTGAGGGATTTACTATCTAAAATGAGTGAGGGATTTACTATCTAATATAAGTGAGAGATTTACTATCTAATATGAGTGAGGAATTTACTATCTAATATGAGTGAGGAATTTACTATCTAATATGAGTGTGGGATTTACTATCTAATATAAGTGAGAAATGTATTATCTAATATAAGTGAGGGATTTACTGTCTAATATGGGTGAGGGATTTACTATTTAATATGTGTGATGGATTTACTATTTAATATGAGTGAGGGATTTACTATCTAATATGAGTGAGGGATTTACTATCTAATATAAGTGAGGAATTTACTATCTAATATGAGTGTGGGATTTACTATCTAATGTAAGTGAGGAATTTACTGTCTAATATAAGTGAGGAATTTACTATCTAATATAAGTGTGGGATTTACTATCTAATATAAGTGAGGAATTTATTATCTAATATAAGTGAGGGATTTACTATCTAATATGAGTGAGGGATTTACTTTTTAATATGTGTGATGGATTTACTATCTAATATAAGTGAGGGATTTACTATCTAATATAAGTGAGGGATTTATTATCTATTATAAGTGACGGATTTATTATCTATTATAAGTGAGGAATTTACTATCTAATATTAGTGATATATTTACTATCTAATATAAGTGAGGGATTTACTATCTAAAATGAGTGAGGGATTTACTATCTAATATAAGTGAGGAATTTATTATCTAATATGAGTGAGGGATTTACTATCTAATATGAGTGAGGGATTTACTATCTAATGTAAGTGAGGGATTTACTATCTAATATAAGTGAGGAATTTACTATCTAATATGAGTGAGGGATTTACTATATAATATAAGTGAGGGATATACTATTTAATATGAGTGAGGGATTTACTATCTAATATGAGTGAGGGATTTACTATCTAATGTAAGTGAGGGATTTACTATCTAATATAAGTGAGGAATTTACTATCTAATATAAGTGAGGTATTTACTATCTAATATAAGTGAGGGATTTACTATCTAATATGTGTGAGGGACTTACTATCTAATATATGTGAGGGATTTACTATCTAATATAAGTGAGGGATATACTATTTAATATAAGTGAGGGATTTACTATCTAATATAAGTGAGAGATTTACTATCTAATATGAGTGAGGGATTTACTATCTAATATAAGTGAGGAATTTATTATCTAATATGAGTGAGGAATTTACTATCTAATATGAGTGAGGGATTTACTATCTAATATAAGTGAGGGATTTACTATCTAATATGAGTGAGGGATTTACTATCTAATATAAGTGAGAGATTTACTATCACATATATAGTTGTGAGCATGCGGGTTGTTGCTAACGTTTGAGGGCTCCCGCAAAGCGAGGGGCTGCATTTGCGGTGATGGAGCATCCCAACGTCCCCGCAAATGCGGATCTTAGCGAAGCGAGGGTCCGCATTTGCGGAGGTGGAGGCTCAACGTCGGCTGTGTTAACACAAACACACCACACACACGAATTCTTGACAAAAAAAAACTCAGGCGCCTCACACCCGCTTACACACACACACACATGCAAGACTTAAAAAAAAACACCTCAAAGGCGCCTCACACGCAGTTAACACACATACGCACGACTTAGAAAAAAAACCACTGTGTCGTACACGTAAAATCCAAATGCGTCTCTTGCAAAAAATACGGCCGCATCGCCAAAAAATACGGCCGCATCGCAACAAAGTACGGCCGCGAAACGACCCATTCCAAACGCAGCGCATCAAAACATCACAAACACAAGAAATAAACACAACGAACACATAAAAAGCTTACTTACAGCAATGGGGGGACACCCGGCCCCTCCAAAAGTAATTTACACGTCCATTTAAGTCCAAAAAAAAGAGTTTAAAGTCGCAAAAATCTCCTAAGCGAGAGAAAAAATGGCCGCCGAACAAAACGAAAATGAGGCTTCAGACGTAACTATACTACACTGACTCGCAAGAATGAAATACATACTATACGGAACGTACCACACTGATATTAAACACCATTTTGACCACTACTACGCACAAAATGTCTGATGGAACGCAAATTGTAAGCTGGAACGCAAATAGCGCATGCGTATTGCGTTCTAACGGTCTCAGTTTCCAGAAGATTCTACAAGTTTATAAATACTGCCTACTTTCAACAAAAATCTACATTTCTACTCAGGTGATGAACAGAGTGACTTCATAGGTAACTGCTGCTCTTACTTGAGAAGACAATTCTTTCCTAATTTACTACTTTACATTGTGCAAATTACAACTGAGAGGTAATCTATAATATATTACATTTTATTATCAAGACAGGACAAAAAAAAACAAACATTTTAAGTATGAAAATGTGATTTATGTATAGTGACATGTGGCACGCACATTTATGTGTATAGCCCCTGCAACAAACTAATCTTTAAATGACATTACCAAACATTAATAATTGAATATTAAAATAGGATTCATGTATAGTGATATGTGACACGCACATATGTGTATCATGTATAGTCACATGTCACACACACATTTATGTGTGTAGGCCCAAAAAAAAACATTATGTTCATTTAACTATTAAAATATGATTCCTGTATAGTGATATGTGACACGCACAAAAGATAAATACATTTAACTATGAAAATGTGCTTCATGTATAGTGACATGCCACACGCACATTTATTGTGTAGCCCTAAAAACTAAGCCATGTTAATTGAAAGCAATTACAGAAGTATATATTTACATCACATTAATTTAATGGAATTAATGTTATAACCTAAACATCAATATTTCTCCTTTTTTTTACTACAGACTCTGCATCAATAGCGTCACTCAAGAATTTGCACCGTGCACTGTGACCCACAATCCCTTTTAAACAACTCCAAGAAAGAAGAAGAGGTAAGATAGAAAAATACATTACATGCTGAAAAAGACCATGCTTTGCTAAATCATTTTACTTTCTTTTTCAAACAGACACTACAAGAAGACCGGCGGATTAAGATTGGCAGCCTTAAGATTAATTAAAAAATCCTCTATAAATAGCTCTCTTAAAGAAATATATTAAAGCTAACTCAGAAGTGGTATTTAGTTCCGGCCATAATTAATAAATTTCATCATATATCCTCCCCACTATGTTGGAAAGGCTGTGGCCAAATTGGCACTTCAGCCCATATGTGGTGGGAATGTATAAAAATCCAAAATTTATTCTTACTTTAATCAAACTTACTTACTTACTTCAAATCAAACTTCAACCAAGGTACAGTATAACAAGTAAAAAAAGAGAGAAAAAACTAAATATCTTTGCTCTGCATCGATGTCAACAGAAAAAAAAAAAAAAAAAACACCATTAACTATGACTTTAAAAAAAATATAACTAACACATTTATCATCTATCTCTAATTTGTCTTTTAGGGCCAATAATCTTTAACAGTAAATACAAACTTCAATGTAGCCAGAAAAAGAAAATTGCATAGTCTAAAAAAGGCTCAAAACAGAGACTCTGTACAATTTGTCATTCTAAATTTCCAGTCCTAGACCCTCATTGAATTGCCATTTGCCTAATTGAATAGTGCTCTAAATAAGAACATAACATATTTTTTAAAATAAGTTTTTACTTAGTGAAAACCTTGCTTTTGGATACATGTTTAATAACTAAAAACTTCTTTAAAAAATATCTTATGGCCTTATTTAGACCCCTATTCAATTGACCAAATTGAAATTGATTAAGTATAAAACGTAACCACACTGTTGATAACAATTTTTGCTGAAAACAAACTTAACATCTCAAAATAAACTAATGATACATTATTATTTTTTTTACAGATTAACATGGCTGATAACGAGAGTAAACAAGAAAAGAAAAGACGCCAAGCTAGAGAACTACGACAGAGAGCAGACAGCCAGCAGACACCGGAGAAGAAGGAAATTCGATGAGAAAAAGAACGCAAAAGAATTGCAAGCAAAAGACTGTCACCTGCACAAATTAAAGATATGCCAAAAAAAGCTACCAAGCAAATAAAGCATTTAGAACCTGTTCCTCAAACATCAGATGACATTTTACCTGAAAAAATACAAGACATACCAAAAAAAGCCACGAAAAAAACTAAGCATTTACAACCTGTTCATGAAACATTACATGACATTTTACCTCAAGCAATACAACATATACCAAGAAAAGCCACGAAAAAAACAAAGCATTTAGAACCTGTTGTTGAAACATTATATGACATTTCACCTGATGAATATGAAAGTCAAACTCCTATATGCTTTGCAAATTGTCCTTTACTCAAGTCTTTAGCAGTAGAGGTTCATAGTTGTGGGGACATGACTACTCAATGTCAGTTTTGTGAGGCTTATTATTTTAAACAGGAGAGACCCAGAGATGGCCAATTTATTAGTTGTTGTCAAAAAGGCAAGTTCAAACTTCCAGAAAGGAAAGAATTTCCGATCTATTTACAAAATATTATGACTGAACCTACTTTTCCAAACTACAAAAATTTTAAGACAAACATAAGATCCTACAATAGTGCCATATCCTTTGCATCTATGGGGGCAACATTAGCTGCTAATGTACCAGGACATGGTCCTTACTGTTTTAAAGTCCAAGGCCAAATTTATCATCGCACTTCCCATTTACATCCAGAGGAAGGAGAGCAAAGAAAATACACTCAACTCTATGTCCTAGATACAATGGACGCTGTTGACCAACGTATGCAGATGGAAGAAAATAAAAAATGCTTAGCCAGTGTTTTTATAGAGCTAAATAACATTATGGACAATAATCCCTACAGTAAAGCTTATAAAAAATTGGCAGAAGTAGAAAATGAACAACTACATTAATACATCAATTACCAATTGTGACGAAGTGCCCTTCGCCACTTTGTCTTGGAGAGGACTGTTTGCCAGCCTCCTGCGCTGCGACTATGGCCCGGGGACATATTGCCCTTTAAACACAGTATTCGGCCATACCAGAGTGTATGTCACTCATTCTGGCCCTTTACATACAGGGGGGTCATTCGGTACTTGCCCTGTGTGAACCATGATACCACAGATAGATATGCCATGGAGCCCATTCATATAATGAAAGACTATGGGAAAGACTTTAGCTCCATGGCAATTGAACTGTGTGAAGAGGATCTGAGCGCTATTTGGTAGTTTTGTGCGCTCAGACCCCAGCTGTAACGGAACCCATCACTGTTTTACCCTGTTTTATGGTTCTTTAATTCTTGGTTAAAATATGATCCTACTGTTATATTATATGTATGTCTGTTTATGCTCTGCAGAATATTAGCCCAGACTTTTGCAGACCTAGGCTAATAGATAATCCTATTACAGAGACTCCAGAGATAAAGGAGTCGATTGTATAAAGTGTTTTCATTCTCAGATAAGAGCAAAGAAGGCTGATTTAATCAATGTCTGATTATATCAAAGTTGCCAGGGAGCCTCAGGGAGGGGTGACCACACCTATTGTCCCTCTATGTGTATTGTGTGGCCAACTATGGGGGATGTGGATTGCCATGCTGCCAGTAAGATACTTTTACTAACTTTTGAACCCCTGGTCTGATTCATGCCATTTTTTAATATGTTGTTCCCCTGGGTGAGAGCTATTGAACGGTGCTGGACTTAAAGGTGTACCCCCTGTTTTTGGGGTACATCCAGAATGTGGTTAAAATTGTGTCTGTTTTAATTGTGATACCTGTTATCTGAGGGGAGGAGACGTGGGGGTTGAACCATGTATCTAATTGGCTGTGATAATTATGTGGGTGTAGCCCTTCAGAGGGCACCATTGCATAAAAGGAGATACCCTGTCATTAAAGAATAGTTCTTCTTGACCCTTCAAAACTTAGCCTCGTCTCGTTATTGGAGGGGATGGCTCTATCATACTGGGGATTGCTATGCTTTTGCATACTCCCTTGAGCTGTTACTACTGAACGCTTGTTCCTGATGTGTCCTCCTTGGAGGAGAGGTCTTCCCCACACGGTCCTGGATGCTGGAGATTCATACAGGGTGGAAGGAAGACGGCGCGGCTCCAGCTAAACTACGGCGGTTGTGGAGTCTGTGGTGGTTGAGGTGTCCGGTGCGGTGCTTGTAGGCCTCGGCGCAGACTAGGACGCGTCTATCAACGGAGGTACCCGGTCGGGGTGCCAGGAGATCCATTACACCAATGCCAAAGGTTAATATGGTGCTTAAAAGAGACAGACATACTGATAAACGTCGTTATAACTTGCCAAAATCAAATGAGGTTGCAATGGTGTTTCAAAATGATGAAGGAGAACCACCATTTCAAAAAGACATTAGAATATATCCAAGAAATGAGGAGCAACCATTCATTAATATGAGTATCTTAAGTCCAAATTTTGATCCAATGACATATCCCATCTTTTTCCCACACGGAGAAGCAGGTTGGCAACCAAAATTAACACTTCCCAGTTACCCAAATGCTAAAGCCAGAATCCGAAATAATGTTTCTATGCTTGAATTTAAAGTAGCTCAAATTGCCATTTGAAATGCATTTAATCCAATGATATGTGGTGGAAAACTAACACAACAATGGATTATTGATTCCTATTTGCAAGTTGAGGTAAATAATTTAAACTTTATAAAATATCAACAAGATAAACTACGTGTAGAACAATATTCTGGACTAATGGACTATGTTGCTGGCTTGGCTACAAGCAGAGACATGACAGCTGGCAAAGCCATCATTTTACCATCTTCCTTTCAAGGATCTCCTCGAAATATGAGAGAAAGATACAATGATGCTATGGCTATTGTCACCAAATTTGGCAAACCCGATTTATTTCTGACATTTACATGTAATCCACAATGGCCAGAAATTACACAAAATCTACTTCTTGGACAAACTGCTTCCGATCGACCAGATTTGGTAGCCAGAGTTTTTAAGATTAAATTAAATGAATTAATACGTGACTTCACTATAAATCAGTTATTTGGCAAATGTCTTGCTTATGTATATACCATTGAATTTTAAAAAAAGAGGCCTTCCACATGCACATCTTCTCATAATACTTCAAGAAAAATATAAATTAGATACTTCGGACAAAGTGGATGCAGTCATTGTTGCTGAACTACCAGATCCAGAACTATATGGTTAGACTATATGAGATTGTTACTCATCACATGATTCATGGACCCTGTGGTGACCTTAATCCACAATCACCATGTATGGAAAATAATAAATGTTCCAAAGAATTTCCAAAAGATTATAGAGACAAAACCTATGCAAATTGTGATGGCTATCCACTTTATAAAATAAGAGAAGGACATAGTGCCATTATTTGTGGGAAAAAAGTGGACAATAGATATGTAGTACCCTACAATCCACATTTACTCATGAAGTACAACGCCCACATCAACGTAGAAGCCTGCACTTCCATCAAATCCATTAAATATGTCTACAAATATATTTACAAAGAGTACGATGCAGCTACTGTAGTCGTCAAAAGTACAGACAACCCTAAATGTAGTGAGTTAGTACATGATGAACTTGCATCTCATGTAGATGCTCGCTATGTCAGTGCACCAGAAGCTATGTGGCGGCTTTTAAAATTTGAAATGCATAATAGATCACATGCAGTATATAGATTAGCTGTACATTTGCCACAACAACATTTAGTCTATTTCCATGCTGGAAATGAAATGAATGCATTGGCCCAAAGTGAAGATCGTCACACTACACTAACTGCATGGTTTGAATTAAATTCCACTGATTCAGAAGCAACACAATACTTATATATTGAAATTCCATATCACTATGTTTTTGTGAATGGATTATGGA
Organism: Discoglossus pictus; assembly: GCA_027410445.1. NCBI lineage: Eukaryota > Metazoa > Chordata > Amphibia > Anura > Alytidae > Discoglossus > Discoglossus pictus. The sequence goes on from JAPZIH010000724.1 coordinate 294,438, forward strand.
GACCAAGAAAAAGCAGAGGCAATAAAATAATTCCAAGAATTTACACAGTCAGTCCAAGAGATGTTGAACGTTTTTGCTTACGGATATTACTTTTAAATGATCCTGGAGCACAAAGTTTTGAACACTTAAGAACTGTTAATGACATTGTATATGAATCCTTCCATTTAGCTGCAAGACATAGAAACTTACTAGCGGATGATACTGAATGGGAAAGATGTTTAGAAGAAGCAGCACAATGTCAAATGCCACGACAGATGAGAGAACAATTTGCTTTTATTTGTATCTTCTCAAATGCTCCAAATGCATTAGCTTTGTGGGAGACTTTTAAAAGTAATATGGCTGAAGACTTTATGCGACGATACAATGAACCCATTGCACACTTAAAAGCGTTAATGGAAATCCAAGAAGTATTTTTAACTCATGGATTAAGTTGTGCAAGTTTTAACTTGCCTGATCCAGGTCTTATAGATGACATAAACTTTGAAGACTATGACATTCAACTACAAGCAGAAAGAACAGAAGAAAGACTTGCAACTTTAAATACATTACAATTCCAAGCATTTCATGCCATTAAAAATGCAATAGATGATGACATGGTGACAGTGCGTTATTTCTATCTTGATGGACCTGGGGGATCAGGAAAAATCTATCTGTATAATTTATTAATGAGTTCAGTACGAGCACAAGGTCAAATAGCAATGGCGTTTGCCACTACTGGAATTGCTGTACTTTTGTTAGAAGGTGGAAGAACTGTTCATAGTGGATTTAAACTGCCAGTGCCTATTTTAGAAACTTCTGTGTCAGATATTTGCATGACATCATTACAAGCAAAGAAATTGAACAAATGTAAATTAATTACAATAGATGAGGCCGCAATGATGTCATGCTATGCCCTCCAATGTATTGACCGTTTGCTTCGTGAAGTCATGGATAATACTTTTCCATTTTGTGAAAAGGTAATGTTGTTAGGTGGCGATTTTAGACAAACATTACCTGTCGTTGTACATGGAAATCGAACTGACATTATCGAAACCTGTATAAAGTCAAGCACAGTATGGAAACATTTTACCCATCTTCAACTGCAACAAAACATGAGATCAGAAGGCCAAACTGATTTCAATGATTGGCTTATTAAAATTGGAGCAGGCAGAACAGAAAAAATACCACATTTACCTGACGACACTGTAGAGATCCCACCTCATATGATTTGTCAACAAGATATTATATTGGCTATATTTGAAGGTAGCATAAATAACGAGGAATATTCCGAGCTTGCCAACCAAGTCATACTAACGTGTAAAAATAAGGATACATTAATCCTCAATGATGAAATCTTTAAAAAAAATGAATGCACCACAAAGAAATTATCACAGTGCTGATTCTGTACTTGATGACAATGAAAGTCAGGCTAACTGTTCTACTGAATTCATAAACTCACTAACTCCTTCTGGAATGCCACCACATATTTTGCAGCTAAAGAAAGGTGCAATTATCATGTTACTGCGAAATATGAACCCCAAAAAAGGCCTATGCAATGGGACAAGATTAATTGTTCAACAATTAAAGGTCCATTTTATAGATGCTGAAATTTTAACTGGCACCCATAAAGGAGAGTTTTCATACCAAGAATAGATTTAGCACCAAGTGAAAGTAGTCTCCCTTTTATACTTCAAAGAAGACAATTTCCCATTATTATGGCATTTGCCATGACCATTAATAAATCACAAGGTCAAACGTTCAAATCTGTGGGTATTTTCTTGCAAGAACCAGTATTTGCACATGGTCAATTGTACGTTGCGTTGTCACGGTGCAAAAATCCACAGGCTATTAAAGTTTACATTGAAAAGAATGAAAGTCAAGGTGATTTATTAGAAGATGGACGTATTTTTACTAAAAACATTGTCTACTATGAAGTATTATAACTTTTCAGTAAAGAAATAAAACCCATGCAAAACAAATTTAAAAGCATTGAAAAAAATACAAAACAATAAACAATTCAGTCATAATTAATGGAAGTATTGTTTATGGAGGATTCAACTCACAAAACACTTGCCTTGCATTATTTATACAAATTTATGTTAAAATGTTAATTAACTATGTTACTGTTTCTAATGTTACAAGTTTGAAAACAATATTTTCAAGTTCATTACTTAGACAGATAAGAAACTTCAAGTTTAAAAAAAAGATACTTTCAAGTTCTTTACTTCAACATATTACAAAGTTCATGTTAAGAGATCAACCACGTTTTAAGACAAAATGTAAATATTGTCTGTTATGTTAAGATTACTCCCTGTATTAAGGTTTATCGACAGTTCATGTGGTCAGGAAGGAATTTATTTCATTGGGTAAATTTTAAAGAGAGTTTATTGAAGTTAACAATTATTCGAATAGAAATTGCATGTTAAAAAACCATTGCCTCAAGTTTACAATATTTATTACTTTAAAGTTAAACTGTTTTTACATTCAAATGTTAATACTTTTAATACAAATTTATGTTAAAATATTCATTCACTATGTTACTGTTTATAATGTTTCAAGTTGTAAAAATGTTTTTTACAGTTCCAAAGTTACACATATAAAAAACTTGAAGTTTAAAAAAATATTATGTCAAGTTTCTTACTTAAATATATTACAAAGTTCATGTTCAAATTGGGTACGTTTCAAGGAGGGTTTTTTACTGTTTGTTTTCCTCGGGATAAAATGTATAATATTGAAGTTAACAATTCTTCAGATAAAAATTGCATGTTAAAAAACCATTACCTCAAGTTTACAATACTGATTAGTTTAAAGTTAAACTGTTTTTACATTCAAATGTTAATACTTTTAATACAAAATTATGTTAAAAAATGTATTCACTATGTTACTGTTTATAATGTTCAAAGTTATACAAATGTTTTGTCAAGTTCCAAAGTTACACAAATAATAAAGTTAAAGTTTCAAAAAATATACTTTCAAGTTTCTTAATTACATATATTACAAAGTTCAGGTTAAAATTGTGTACGTTTCAACAAGGCTTTTTACTGTTTGCTTTCCTTGGGATTTCATGTATATTGAAGTTAACAATTCTTCACATACAAATTAGTTACATAGTTACATAGTAATTAAGGTTGAAAAAAGACTTTCAGTCCATCAAGTTCAACCTGTTAAGATCTCCTCTGATCTGCAATATGCGGATTAGTTATTAATTAAATTATTGATTAAATAATTATTAATAGTATAGTATTGGAGAATGAATAAAGAGTTAGTCCATCAAGTTCAACCTTTTTAGATCTCTATTGATCTTTTTAATTTGGACTATTTATTATTATTGTTAATTGTTAATTATTGTTAATTGATCCAGAGGAAGGCAAACATAAAAAAAAAAACCATTGAAACTTTGCCAATTGTCTCATAAGGGGAAAAAAAAGCAAAATTCCTTCCTGACCCCAGAAACTGACGATCAAATTTCTCCCTGGATCAATATTCCTTGCTAGTTATCTAGGATAGCCTTGAATGCCCTCTTTATTCAGAAATATATCTAACCCCTTTTTGAAGTTGTCTATCGAATTCGCTGTCACCACCTCCTTTGGTAGAGAATTCCACAGTTTAACCACCCTAACTGTGAAGAACCCTTTTCTTTGTTTAAGGTGAAATCTTTTTTCCTCTAACCTCAACGGATGTCCTCTTGTCAGTTGAAAATCTCTTGCTACAAAAAGTTCACTTGACAAAGCCTTATATTGACCCTGGATGTATTTAAATAACGTAATCATATCTCCTCTTAGACGCCTTTTTTCTAGCGAAAATAAGTTTAATTTTGCTAGTCTTACTTCATAACTTAGCCTCTCCATTCCCCTTATTAGTTTTGTAGCCCTTCTCTGTACTTTTTCCAGCTCTAAAATGTCTTTTTTGTGAGGTGGTGCCCAAAATTGTACTCCATATTCCAAATGAGGGCGTACTAGAGATTTGTATAGTGGCAGAATTATATCTTCTTCCCTGGCTTCTATACCCTTCCTAATACATGCTAATATTTTATTTGCCATTGCAGCAGCTGCTTGGCTTTGAGCGCTGTTACCTAGGTGGTTGTCCACTAGTACTCCCAAATCCCTTTCAATATCTGATACCCCTAGATTTGCTCCATTAAGATTATAGATTGCTTGGCTATTGTTCCTTCCCAAATGCATAACCTTACATTTATTTGTATTAAATCTCATCTGCCATTTAGCCGCCCATTTCTCTAATTTATGCAAATCCTTTTGTAGGGAAAGTACATCATTATCTGATTTTATTACCTTGCACAACTTAGTGTCATCAGCAAAAATGGAGACACTACATTCGAGTCCTACTTCAATGTCATTAATAAATATGTTAAAAAGGAGAGGACCCAATACTGAGCCCTGAGGAACCCCACTTATCACATTAGACCAATCGGAGTATGTTCCATTTACAACAACCCTTTGCTTCCTGTCTTTTAGCCAGCTCTCGATCCATGAGCAGATATTTACTGCAATTCCTGTATCCCTTAGTTTGCTCACTAGTCTTCCATGTGGCACTGTATCAAATGCCTTTGAAAAATCTAAAAAGACTACATCCACTGAGTTGCCCTGATCCAAGTTCCTACTAACCTCCTCATAAAAACTAATTAGATTGGTCTGACACGACCTTTCCTTCATAAATCCATGTTGACTGCTACCTATGATCCTGTTCAAATAGACATATTCTTGTATTCTGTCCCTTATTAACCCTTCTAAAAGCTTCCCAACTACAGAAGTGAGGCTCACTGGTCTATAATTCCCCGGATTTGCTCTAGATCACTTCTTAAATATAGGTATCACCTCTGCATTTCTCCAGTCATCTGGTAGAGACCCTGTAGTGAGCGAGTCTTTAAAGATTAGATATAATGGTTTGGCTATTACAGAACCCAGCTCCCTCAGTACCCTTGGATGTATTCCATCAGGACCTGGGGCTTTATTAACATTTATTTTCTCCAACCTCTTTTGTATTTCTTCCTGCGTTAACCAATTATTTAGTGAAGGTAGTGTAGCCCCATTATGTTGCAGTGTCCCAACCACTGGTACCTCCCTTGTGTAAACCGACGAAAAGAACCTATTTAGCTCATCTGCCTTTTCCTGGTCACTAATTATCAGATGGCCTGTGTCACATTGTAATGGTCCTATCGATTCCTTCCTGGCCTTCTTCCCATTAATATATTTATAAAATATTTTAGGGTTAGTCTTACTTTCCATTGCAACTGACTTCTCATTTTCTATTTTAGCCAGTCTAATAGCCCTTTTGCAAGCCTTGTTGATTTCCTTATAGTCACATAAAGATGCCTCTGTTCCCTCCTTCTTGTATAATTTAAATGCATATTTCTTTTTCCTCATCATGATCTTTAAGTCATTGTTAAGCCACATGGGATGTGATTTACTCCTATTTATTTTATTTCCACATGGTACATGCTGATGAGTATGTTTATTTAGTAAGGATTTGAATGTTGTCCATTTATTTTCAGTATTCTTCCCTGTAAGTTCTTTGTCCCAGTCTATATGTTGTATTGCTGCCCGTAGCCCATTAAAGTTAGCCCTTTTAAAATTTAGAGTTTTTGTTGGCCCCTTACAACTCTGTTTTTTGTATTCAATCTCAAATGAGACTGTGTTGTGATCACTGTTCCCCAAGGGTTCCCCTATTTTTACATTTGATATTATATCAATATTACTTGTGATGACTAAATCCAAGATGGCCCCATTTCTAGTAGGTTCTTGTATTACCTGGGTTAGATAATGATCCCTGAGTGTACTCAAGAACCTGCTCCCCTTAGCTGAGCTGCTGGTCTCGTTTATCCAGTTTATAGCAGGGTAATTAAAGTCTCCCATTATTAGAACTTGCCCATGCTTAGCTGCATTTCCAATCTGTAACAATAATTGTATTTCCTCACTTTCAGCTATATTTGGGGGTTTATAGCATACTCCCACCAATATGCATTTAGAATTAGCTCCTCCACTATTTAGCTCAACCCACAAGGATTCAATGATGCCGTTAGTGCCAGCATAAATATCTTCTCTAACTATATGCTTAAATTCACGCTTAACATAAAGACAGATCCCTCCTCCTCTTTTACCATTTCCCCTATCTTTCCTAAATAGGTTATAACCATCCAGATTAACAGTCCAGTCATGAGATTCATCCCACCATGTTTCCGTAATGCCTATTAAGCCCCATTTTTCTTGTACTGCTAATATTTCTAGCTCATCCATTTTCCCAGGCAAACTTCTTGCGTTTGCAATCATACACTTTATGTTGCTATGGCTCTGCTGATGTGAAGTGCCTGCCACTGTATTTGAGGCCGCTATTAATATCTCCCTACTTTCTATTGTAACCCTCCCCCCTTCTCCTCCCCCATGGGTAAATAATTCATCCCTTTCCCTCTCTACCCTATTTACCCCAATACTTCTATATTGTCCCTCCCCCCCACCTACAAGTTTAAAAACTCCCCCAGCCGTTCTACCATCCTATTCCCTAGCACAAAAGCGCCCTCATCATTAAGGTGCAATCCATCCCTACTATAGAGATTGTACCCAAGTGAGAAGTCAGCCCAGTGCTCTAAAAACCCCAAACCCTCTGCACTGCACCACTTTTTTAGCCACGCATTAACCTCCCTAAGCTCCTTCTGCCTCCCTGGGCTAGCACGTGGCACTGGTAGTATCTCAGAAAATACTACCTTGGAGGTCCTTGCTTTAAGCTTATTCCCTAATTCTCTAAAATCATTCTTTAGGACGCTCCATCTTCCACTAACTTTGTCATTGGTACCAATGTGTACCAAGACCGCCGGTTCACTACCAGCCCCTCCCAATAATTTATCCACCCGATCCACAACATGCCGAACCCGAGCACCCGGGAGACAGCAAACTGTTCGATTGCTGGGATCTGGGTGACAAATTACCCTGTCTACCTTCCTAATAATAGAGTCCCCTACCACCAAAACATGTCTGTTACTCTGCCTATTCTGCCCTCCCTCTTCTCCAGTAGAGCTGTTCGCCCGGCTGTTAGAGGGAACAGCTCTATCTGGCATTGCCATTCCTGAATGGACATCGCCAACAGTTTCACTCAATCTGGCAAATCTGTTGTTGTTTGCCAACTCAGAACTGGCCTGCCTCCTCCTGTACCCTCTGATTCCCCTTCTAACTGTAACCCAGCTACCTCCCTGGCCATCCTCACTAGCCCCAGCTCCTCCCTCCATACTAGGCCCAGCTAAACTGTGCTCCGTGAGCACCAACTCCCTTTCCAGTGGAGCAATATCACTAAGTGCTGCAATTCTCCTCTCCAGATCTTCAATTTGAGCTTCCAAAGAGGCAACATGCTCACACCTGTCACAGAGGTATGGACCCTGGATCATCTGTTCCAGTAGTGCATACATTTGACAGGATGTACACTGAATAAGGTTGCCACTGGACTGACTCATAATTATTATTATTGTCTACGAAATTTCAGTGGGAAAAATAAAGAATATAATATAATATATTTATATAAAGTTTTCATCCTTTGCACTATAAATCTGCCCTCCCTTTTCTTTGAAGGCCCACCTTTTATTTAAACTCCTAGGCTTTTACTAGAATTGCACTTGATACTGAAAATGTTCGCAAGCTCACAAGTTCCCCTTCTCCGGTTTCTATTAACTTCTGCCTTCTCGCCTGGGCACATTTAGTGCACTCTGCAATTTATCAGCCTTTACTTGTAAGGTAAATCCACTTGTAAACAGGCCCCAAACCAGCACACAAATCCTTTATCCTAGTTTAACAGTCAAGCCACACCCCTCTCACCTGGGCACACTTAGTGCACTCTGCAATTTATCAGCCTTTACTTGTAAGGTAAATCCACTTGTAAACAGGCCCCAAACCAGCTCACAAACCTTTTATACAAGTTTAACAGTCAAGCCACACCCCTCTCACCTGGGCACAATTAGTGCACTCTGCAGTTTATTAGCCTTTACTTTTTAAGGTAAATCCACTTGTAAACAGACCCCAAACCAGCTCACAAACCTTTTATACAAGTTTAACAGTCAAGCCACACCCCTCTCACCTGGGCACAATTAGTGCACTCTGCAGTTTATTAGCCTTTACTTTTTAAGGTAAATCCACTTGTAAACAGACCCCAAACCAGCTCACAAACCTTTTATACAAGTTTAACAGTCAAGCCACACCCCTCTCACCTGGGCACAATCAGTGCACTCTGCAGTTTATTAGCCTTTACTTTTTAAGGTAAATCCACTTGTAAACAGACCCCAAACCAGCTCACAAACCTTTTATACAAGTTTAACAGTCAAGCCACACCCCTCTCACCTGGGCACAATCAGTGCACTCTGCAATTTATCAGCCTTTACTTGTAAGGTAAATCCACTTGTAAACAGGCCCCAAACCAGCTCACAAACCTTTTATACAAGTTTAACAGTCAAGCCACACCCCTCTCACCTGGGCACAATTAGTGCACTCTGCAGTTTATCAGCCTTTACTTTTTAAGGTAAATCCACTTGTATCCAAAAGCAAGGTTTTCACTAAGTAAAAACTTATTTTAAAAAATATGTTATGTTCTTATTTAGAGCACTATTCAATTGGGCAAATGGCAATTCAATGAGGGTCTAGGACTGGAAATTTAGATTGACAAATTGTACAGAGTCTCTGTTTTGAGCCTTTTTTAGACTATGCAATTTTTTTTTTCTGGCTACATTGAAGTTTGTATTTACTGTTAAAGATTATTGGCCCTAAAAGACAAATTAGAGATAGATGATAAATGTGTTAGTTATATTTTTTTTAAAGTTATAGTTAATGGTGTTTTTTTTTTAAATTTTATTTTCTGTTGACATCGATGCAGAGCAAAGATATTTTTTTTTTTCTCTTTTTTTACTTGTTATACTGTACCTTGGTTGAAGTTTGATTTCAAGCAGCAACTTTGTTGGTCCTGTGTTGAAAGTCCTCGCCCGATGGTCTGGTCCTCTGTTGAAAGTCCTCGTCCGATGGTGAAGTCCTCTGTTGAAAGTCCTAGTCCGATGGTCTGGTCCTCAGTTGAAACTCCTGGTCCGATGATCTTGACGCAGTATCTGTTGTAACATAAAAAAGAAAATGTAATTTGATTTGAATGTATTTGTAGTAACTAAAAAATGACATTTTGTTTGTGTATTGTATGTGTTATGGTGAATTTTTCTGCTATTTATTTTTTTGTGCAACCTTTTCAAAATAATTAAAATGTATTTTTCTATTCCATATATAATTTTTTTATACTGTAATTATTTTTTTGTAAATTATTTTGTATATGATTGCAAAGGTTTTAGCATTATCCAATTTTGTGTCCAACACTGTAGTTATGCTTATTTCGGCTTGTGTGTAAGGCTTCTAGATTCTTAAACATTATTGAAGAATATTAATGTAGTTTGCTATGTGTTTGTGTGAGTTTTTGTACAATCCTGTTTTGTGTGTACCACTTTTGGTATGCTTATGTAGGCTTCTTTGTAAGGCTTATAGGTTCTTAAACATTAAAGAAGAAGATTAATTTAGTTTGCTATGTGTTTGTGTGATTTTGGTACAATCCTGTTTTGTGTATACCACTTTTGGTATGGTTATTTAGGCTTGTTTGTATGGCTTATAGGTTGTTAAACATTAAAGAAGAATATTAATTTAGTTTGCTATTTGTTAGTGTTTTTTGTGTACAATCCTATTTTGTGTGTACCATATGTTGCATACTTGGGGCCTCATTCAATTGCGATGTGGCCAATTAAATAGGGCCCTAAAGAAGCACATAGCATATTTTTTATTAAAGACGTTTTTAGTTAGTGAAAACCTTTCTTTTGGATAGATGCTTGCTAACTTAAAACTTCTTGTTATGTGCTTATTTAGGGCCCTATTCAATTGGCCAAATTGCAATTGAATGAGGGCCTTGATTTACTTAATTAGACCCTCATTCAATAGCGATTTTGCCAATTGAATAGGGGTGTAAATAAGCACATGACATATGTTTTTTAAATAGGTTTTTAGTTAGTAAGCATCTATCCAAAAGCAGGGTTTTCACTAACTAAGGTCCTCATTCAAATGCAATTTTTCCAATTGAATAGGGCTCTATATAAGCACATAACATATTTTTTTGACAGAAGTTTTTAGTTAGTGAAAACCTTGGTTTTGGATAAAAGTTCAGTAACTAAAAAGTTCAGTCAAAATTTTTTGTATGTGCTTATATAGAGCCCTTTTCAATTGGGCAACTCGGAATTGAATGAGGCTCATAGTTGGTTTCTTTTTTGTACTTTATACTTTACCTTGATTGAAGTGTCGAATGAAAGAGGGTCCCCTCCTGCCAATCTTTATTTTTTTTATTTTTTATTTTTTATTGTTTTTAAGAAAGAAAAAAAAAATTAGACATTACAAAATACATACAAAATCGATTCATATTCAATATCACTGAGATAGGAGATAGAGGAAACATAGTAATAAAACCATACCAAACTGGAAGTATTTCCCTTCTTTTTCAAGTAGTATAGTTATATATTAGCAATGAGAGTTCTCTCCCTTCTCTCCTTACCGTTCTTTTATCATTCTTCTTATTTTCGTAAAAGATAAGACATACACTAACAATTTCATATGCCACATGTATAAACTTTCATTATTACTCCCGATAGTATATCTATTTATTCTTCTCTCCTCATCATCTCTCTCATCCTCATTATCAACTAACAATGAGGAAGAGAGAAAGGAAAGACAATAAAGATGAGAAAAAATGAGGGATACAAAAGGATTCTACATATTCCTATAACTATTGTCCCTTAGAAATATTTCCTTTTTCATTACTTTTCTTCATTACTGCATATATTTTTCCCAGGTATTCCAGTTAATTTTATTTTTATCTCTAGAACCATGAGTATAATTAGACTTCATCAATTCTTTGTTGTAGTTAATTTTATTCAAGACTTCACTCCAAGATGGAATTGTGGGCTTTTTCCAGTATTTCACTAATAAATATTTAATAGTTAATAGAATATGTGATATCAATAGGTTGTCCTTGGGAAAAAAAAATTCTATCTGTAGATGAAATAGAATTACTTCTGGTGAGCACGGACAATCAATTTTTAGCATTGTTGTTAGGTGACTACAGCATTCTTTCCAGAAATTTTGGATTTTTATACATTCCCACCACATATGGGCTGAAGTGCCAATTTGGCCACAGCCTTTCCAACATAGTGGGGAGGACATATGATGAAATTTATTAATTATGGCCGGAACTAAATACCACTTCTGAGTTAGCTTAAAATATATTTCTTTAAGAGAGCTATTTATCGAGGATTTTTTAATTAATCTTAAGGCTGCCAATCTTAATCCGCCGGTCTTCTTGTAGTGTCTGTTTGAAAAAGAAAGTAAAATGATTTAGCAAAGCATGGTCTTTTTCAGCATGTAATGTATTTTTCTATCTTACCTCTTCTTCTTTCTTGGAGTTGTATAAAAGGAATTGCGGTGCAAATTCTTGAGTGACGCTGTTGATGCAGAGTCTGTAGGAAAAAAAAAGGAGAAATATTGATGTTTAGGTTATAACATGAATTCCAATAAATTAATGTGATGTAAATATACTTCTGTAATTACTTTCAATTAACATGACTTAGTTTTTAGGGCTACACAATAAATGTGCGTGTGACATGTCACTATACATGAAGCACATTTTCATAGTTAAATGTATTTATCTTTTGTGCGTGTCACATATCACTATACAGGAATCATATTTTAATAGTTAAATGAACATAATGTTTTTTTTGGGCCTACACACATAAATGTGCATGTGACATGTGACTATACATGATACACATATGTTCGTGTCACATATCACTATACATGAATCCTATTTTAATATTCAATTATTAATTTTTGGTAATGTCATTTAAAGATTAGTTTGTTGCAGGGGCTATACACATAAATGTGCGTGTCACATGTCACTATACATAAATCACATTTTCATACTTAAAATGTTTTTTTTTTTTTTTGTCCTGTCTTGATAATAAAATATAATATATTATAGCTTACCTCTCAGTTGTAATTTGCACAATGTAAAGTAGTAAATTAGGAAAGAATTGTCTTCTCAAGTAACAGCAGCAGTTACCTATCCAGTCACTCCGTTCATCACCTGAGGAGAAATGTAGAATTTTGTTGAAAGTAGGCAGTATTTATAAACTTGTAGAATCTTCTGGAAACTCAGACCGTTAGAACGCAATACGGATGCGCTATTTGCGTTCCAGCTTACAATTTGCGTTCCATCCGACATTTTGTGCGTAGTAGTGGTCAAAATGGTGTTTAATATCAGTGTGGTACGTTCCGCATAGTATGTGTTTCATTCATGCGAGTCAGTCTAGTATAGTTACGCCTGAAGCCTCGTTTTCGTTTTGTTCGGCGGCCATTTTTTCTCTCGCTTAGGAGATTTTGCGACTTTAAACTCTTTTTTTTGGACTTAAATGGACGTGTAAATTACTTTTGGAGGGGCCGGGTGCCCCCCCTTGCTGTAAGTAAGCTTTTTATGTGTTCGTTGTGTTTATTTCTTGTGTTTGTGATGTTTTGGTGCGCAGCGTTTGGAATGGGTCGTTTCGTAGCCGTACTTTGTTGCGATGCGGCCGTATTTTTGGGCGATGCGGCCGTATTTTTTGGCGAGAGACGCATTTGGATTTTACGTGTACGACGCAGTGTTTTTTTTTCTAAGTCGTGCGTATGTGTGTTAACTGCGTGTGAGGCGCCTTTGAGGTGTTTTTTTTAAAAGTCTTGCGTGTGTGTGTGTGTAAGCGGGTGTGAGGCGCCTGAGTTTTTTTTTGTTAAGAATTCGTGTGTGTGGTCTGTTTCTGTTAACACAGCCGACGTTGAGCCTCCACCTCCGCAAATGCGGACCCTCGCTTCGCGGGAGCCCGCAAGCGTTAGCAACAACCCGCATGCTCACAACTATATATGTGATAGTAAATCTCGCACTTATATTAGATAGTAAATTCCTCACTTATATTAGATAGTAAATTCCTCACTTATAATAGATAATAAATCCCTCACTTATATTAGTTAGTAAATCCCCCACTCATATTAGATAGTAAATTCCTCACTTATATTAGATAGTAAATCCCACACTCATATTAGATAGTAAATTCCTCACTTATAATAGATAATAAATCCCTCACTTATATTAGTTAGTAAATCCCCCACTTATATTAGAGAGTAAATTCCTCACTCATATTAGATAGTAAATCCCTCACTCATATTAGATAGTAAATCACTCATTTATATTAGATAGTAAATCCCCCACTCATATTAGATAGTAAATCCCTCACTCATATTAGATAGTAAATCCCTCACTTATAATACATAGTAAATCCCTCACTTGTAATAGATAGTAAATCCCTCACTCATAATAGATAATAAATCCTTTAATTGTAATAGATAGTAAATCCCCCACTCATATTAGATAGTAAATCACTCACTTATAATAGATAGTAAATCCCTCACTCATAATAGATAGTAAACCCCTCACTCATATTAGATAGTAAGTACTTCACTTATATTAGATAGTAAATCCCTCACTCATATTAGATAGTAAATCCCTCACTTATATTAGATAGTAAATCCCTCACTTATGTTAGATAGTAAATCCCTCACTCATATTAGATAGTAAATCCCTCACTTATATTAAATAGTAAATCCCTCACTCATATTAGATAGTAAATCCCTCACTTATATTAGATAGTAAATCCCCCACTCATATTAGATAGTAAATCCCTCACTCATATTAGATAGTAAGTACTTCACTTATATTAGATAGTAAATCCCTCACTCATATTAGATAGTAAATCCCTCACTTATATTAGATAGTAAATCCCTCACTTATGTTAGATAGTAAATCCCTCACTCATAATAGATAGTAAATCCCTCACTTATATTAGATAGTAAATCCCCCACTCATATTAGATAGTAAATCCCTCACTCATATTAGATAGTAAATCCCTCACTTATAATACATAGTAAATCCCTCACTTATAATAGATAGTAAATCCCTCACTCATAATAGATAGTAAACCCCTCACTCATATTAGATAGTAAGTACCTCACTTATATTAGATAGTAAATCCCTCACTCATATTAGATAGTAAAACCCTCACTTATATTAGATAGTAAATTCCTCACTTATATTAGATTGTAAATCCCTCACTTATATTAGATAGTAAATCCCTCACTTATATTAGATATTAAATACCTCACTTATGTTAGATAGTAAACCCCTCACTTATATTAGATAGTAAATCCCCCACTCATATTAGATAGTAAATCCCTCACTCATATTAGATAGTAAATCCCTCACTTATAATACATAGTAAATCCCTTACTTGTAATAGATAGTAAATCCCTCACTCATAATAGATAATAAATCCCTCAATTGTAATAGATAGTAAATCCCCCACTCATATTAGATAGTAAATCCCTCACTTATAATAGATAGTAAACCTGTCACTCATATTAGATAGTAAGTACCTCAATTATATTAGATAGTAAATCCCTCACTCATATTAGATAGTAAATCCCTCACTTATATTAGATAGTAAATCCCTCACTTATGTTAGATAGTAAATCCCTCACTCATATTAGATAGTAAATCCCTCACTTATGTTAGATAGTAAATCCCTCACTCATATTAGATAGTAAATCCCTCACTCATATTAGATAGTAAATCCTTCACTCATATTAGATAGTAAATCCCCCACTCATATTAGATAGTAAATCCCTCACTTATATTAGATAGTAAATCCCTCACTTATGTTAGATAGTAAATCCCTCACTCATATTAGATAGTAAATCCCTCACTTATATTAGATAATAAATCCCTTACTCATATTAGATAGTAAATCCCTCACTCATATTAGATAGTAAATCCCTCACTTATATTAGATAGTAAATCCCCCACTCATATTAGATAGTAAATCCCTCACTCATATTAGATAGTAAATCCCTCACTTATAATAGATAGTAAATCCCTCACTCAAAATAGATAGTAAACCCCTCACTCATATTAGATAGTGAGTACCTCACTTCTATTAGATAGTAAATCCCTCACTCATATTAGATTGTAAAACCCTCACTTATATTAGATATTAAATACCTCACTTATGTTAGATAGTAAACCCCTCACTTATATTAAATAGTAAATCCCTCACTTATATTAGATAGTAAATCTCTCACTCATATTAGATAGTAAATCCCTCACTCATATTAGATAGTAAATCCCTCACTTATAATACATAGTAAATCCCTCACTTGTAATAGATAGTAAATCCCTCACTCATAATAGATATTAAATCCCTCAATTGTAATAGATAGTAAATCCCCCACTCATATTAGATAGTAAATCCCTCACTTATAATAGATAGTAAATCCCTCACTCAAAATAGATAGTAAACCCCTCACTCATATTAGATAGTAAGTACCTCACTTCTATTAGATAGTAAATCCCTCACTTATATTAGATAGTAAATCCCTCACTCATATTAGATAGTAAATTCCTCACTTATAATACATAGTAAATCCCTCACTTGTAATAGATAGTAAATCCCTCACTCATAATAGATATTAAATCCCTCAATTGTAATAGATAGTAAATCCCCCACTCATATTAGATAGTAAATCCCTCACTTATAATAGATAGTAAATCCCTCACTCATAATAGATAGTAAACCCCTCACTCATATTAGATAGTAAGTACCTCACTTATATTAGATAGTAAATCCCTTACTCATATTAGATAGTAAATCCTCTACTCATATTAGATAGTAAATTCCTCACTTATATTAGATAGTAAATCCCTCACTTATGTTAGATAGTAAATCCCTCACTCATGTTAGATAGTAAATCCCTCGCTTATATTAGATAGTAAATCCCCCACTCATATTAGATAGTAAATCCCTCACTCATATTAGATAGTAAATCCCTCACTTATAATACATAGTAAATTCCTCACTTGTAATAGATAGTAAATCCCTCACTCATAATAGATATTAAATCCCTCAATTTTAATAGATAGTAAATCCCCCACTCATATTAGATAGTAAATCCCTCACTTATAATAGATAGTAAATCCCTCACTCATAATAGATAGTAAACCCCTCACTCATATTAGATAGTAAGTACCTCACTTATATTAGATAGTAAATCCCTTACTCATATTAGATAGTAAATCCTCTACTCATATTAGATAGTAAATTCCTCACTTATATTAGATAGTAAATCCCTCACTTATATTAGATAGTAAATCCCTCACTCATATTAGATAGTAAATCCCTCACTTATATTAGATAGTAAATCCCCCACTCATATTAGATAGTAAATCCCTCACTCATATTAGATAGTAAATCCCTCACTTATAATACATAGTAAATCCCTCACTTGTAATAGATAGTAAATCCCTCACTCATAATAGATATTAAATCCCTCAATTGTAATAGATAGTAAATCCCCCACTCATATTAGATAGTAAATCCCTCACTTATAATAGATAGTAAATCCCTCACTCATAATAGATAGTAAACCCCTCACTCATATTAGATAGTAAGTACCTCACTTATATTAGATAGTAAATCCCTCACTCATATTAGATAGTAAAACCCTCACTTATATTAGATAGTAAATTCCTCACTTATATTAGATAGTAAATCCCTCACTTATATTATATAGTAAATCTCTCACTTATATTAGATATTAAATACCTCACTTATGTTAGATAGTAAACCCCTCACTTATATTAGATAGTAAATCCCTCACTTATATTAGATAGTAAATCTCTCACTCATATTAGATAGTAAATCCCTCACTCATATTAGATAGTAAATCCCTCACTTATAATACATATTAAATCTCTCACTTGTAATAGATAGTAAATCCCTCACTCATAATAGATATTAAATCCCTCAATTGTAATAGATAGTAAATCCCCCACTCATATTAGATAGTAAATCCCTCACTTATAATAGATAGTAAATCCCTCACTCATAATAGATAGTAAACCCCTCACTCATATTAGATAGTAAGTACCTCACTTATATTAGATAGTAAATCCCTCACTTATATTAGATAGTAAATCCCTCACTTATGTTAGATAGTAAATCCTTCACTCATATTAGATAGTAAACCCCTCACTCATATTAGATATTAAGTACCTCAATTATATTAGATAGTAAATCCCTCACTCATATTAGATAGTAAAACCCTCACTTATATTAGATAGTAAATTCCTCACTTATATTAGATAGTAAATCCCTCACTTATATTATATAGTAAATCTCTCACTTATATTAGATATTAAATACCTCACTTATGTTAGACAGTAAAACCCTCACTTATATTAGATAGTAAATCCCTCACTTATATTAGATAGTAAATCTCTCACTCATATTAGATAGTAAATCCCTCACTTATAATACATAGTAAATCCCTCACTTGTAATAGATAGTAAATCCCTCACTCATAATAGGTATTAAATCCCTCAATTGTAATAGATAGTAAATCCCCCACTCATATTAGATAGTAAATCCCTCACTTATAATAGATAGTAAATCCCTCACTCATAATAGATAGTAAACCCCTCACTCATATTAGATAGTAAGTACCTCACTTATATTAGATAGTAAATCCCTCACTCATATTAGATAGTAAATCCCCCACTCATATTAGATAGTAAATCCCTCACTTATATTAGATAGTAAATCCCTCACTTATGTTAGATAGTAAATCCCTCACTCATATTAGATAGTAAATTCCTCACTTATATTAGATAGTAAATCCCTCACTTATGTTAGATAGTAAATCCCTCACTTATATTAGATAGTAAATCCCTCACTTATATTAGATAGTAAATCCCTCACTCATATTAGATAGTAAATCCCTCACTTATATTATATAGTAAATCTCTCACTTATATTAGATATTAAATACCTCACTTATGTTAGATAGTAAACCCCTCACTTATATTAGATAGTAAATCCCTCACTTATAATACATAGTAAATCCCTCACTTGTAATAGATAGTAAATCCCTCACTCATAATAGATATTAAATCCCTCAATTGTAATAGATAGTAAATCCCCCACTCATATTAGATAGTAAATCCCTCACTTATAATAGATAGTAAACCCCTCACTCATATTAGATAGTAAGTACCTCACTTATATTAGATAGTAAATCCCTCACTCATAT
The DNA here is from genome assembly GCA_027410445.1 of Discoglossus pictus. NCBI lineage: Eukaryota > Metazoa > Chordata > Amphibia > Anura > Alytidae > Discoglossus > Discoglossus pictus. Next base: position 312,644 of record JAPZIH010000724.1, read on the forward strand.
TAGATAGTAAAACCCTCACTTATATTAGATAGTAAATTCCTCACTTATATTAGATAGTAAATCCCTCACTTATATTATATAGTAAATCTCTCACTTATATTAGATATTAAATACCTCACTTATGTTAGATAGTAAATCCCTCACTTATATTAGATAGTAAATCCCTCACTTATATTAGATAGTAAATCCCTCACTCATATTAGATAGTAAATCCCTCACTCATATTAGATAGTAAATCCCTCACTTATAATACATAGTAAATCCCTCACTTGTAATAGATAGTAAATCCCTCACTCATAATAGATATTAAATCCCTCAATTGTAATAGATAGTAAATCCCCCACTCATATTAGATAGTAAATCCCTCACTTATAATAGATAGTAAATCCCTCACTCATAATAGATAGTAAACCCCTCACTCATATTAGATAGTAAGTACCTCACTTATATTAGATAGTAAATCCCTCACTTATATTAGATAGTAAATCCCTCACTTATGTTAGATAGTAAATCCTTCACTCATATTAGATAGTAAACCCCTCACTCATATTAGATAGTAAGTACCTCACTTATATTAGATAGTAAATCCCTCACTCATATTAGATAGTAAAACCCTCACTTATATTAGATAGTAAATTCCTCACTTATATTAGATAGTAAATCCCTCACTTATATTATATAGTAAATCTCTCACTTATATTAGATATTAAATACCTCACTTATGTTAGATAGTAAAACCCTCACTTATATTAGATAGTAAATCCCTCACTTATATTAGATAGTAAATCTCTCACTCATATTAGATAGTAAATCCCTCACTTATAATACATAGTAAATCCCTCACTTGTAATAGATAGTAAATCCCTCACTCATAATAGATATTAAATCCCTCAATTGTAATAGATAGTAAATCCCCCACTCATATTAGATAGTAAATCCCTCACTTATAATAGATAGTAAATCCCTCACTCATAATAGATAGTAAACCCCTCACTCATATTAGATAGTAAGTACCTCACTTATATTAGATAGTAAATCCCTCACTCATATTAGATAGTAAATCCCCCACTCATATTAGATAGTAAATCCCTCACTTATATTAGATAGTAAATCCCTCACTTATGTTAGATAGTAAATCCCTCACTCATATTAGATAGTAAATTCCTCACTTATATTAGATAGTAAATCCCTCACTTATATTATATAGTAAATCTCTCACTTATATTAGATATTAAATCCCTCACTCATATTATATAGTAAATCCCTCACTTATATTAGATAGTAAATCCCTCACTTATATTAGATAGTAAATCCCTCACTCATATTATATAGTAAATCCCTCACTTATATTAGATAGTAAATCCCTCACTCATATTAGATAGTAAATTCCTCACTTATAATACATAGTAAATCCCTCACTTGTAATAGATAGTAAATCCCTCACTCATAATAGATATTAAATCCCTCAATTGTAATAGATAGTAAATCCCCCACTCATATTAGATAGTAAATCCCTCACTTATAATAGATAGTAAATCCCTCACTCATAATAGATAGTAAACCCCTCACTCATATTAGATAGTAAGTACCTCACTTATATTAGATAGTAAATCCCTTACTCATATTAGATAGTAAATCCTCTACTCATATTAGATAGTAAATTCCTCACTTATATTAGATAGTAAATCCCTCACTTATGTTAGATAGTAAATCCCTCACTCATATTAGATAGTAAATCCCTCGCTTATATTAGATAGTAAATCCCCCACTCATATTAGATAGTAAATCCCTCACTCATATTAGATAGTAAATCCCTCACTTATAATACATAGTAAATCCCTCACTTGTAATAGATAGTAAATCCCTCACTCATAATAGATATTAAATCCCTCAATTGTAATAGATAGTAAATCCCCCACTCATATTAGATAGTAAATCCCTCACTTATAATAGATAGTAAATCCCTCACTCATAATAGATAGTAAACCCCTCACTCATATTAGATAGTAAGTACCTCACTTATATTAGATAGTAAATCCCTCACTCATATTAGATAGTAAAACCCTCACTTATATTAGATAGTAAATTCCTCACTTATATTAGATAGTAAATCCCTCACTTATATTATATAGTAAATCTCTCACTTATATTAGATATTAAATACCTCACTTATGTTAGATAGTAAACCCCTCACTTATATTAGATAGTAAATCCCTCACTTATATTAGATAGTAAATCTCTCACTCATATTAGATAGTAAATCCCTCACTCATATTAGATAGTAAATCCCTCACTTATAATACATATTAAATCCCTCACTTGTAATAGATAGTAAATCCCTCACTCATAATAGATATTAAATCCCTCAATTGTAATAGATAGTAAATCCCCCACTCATATTAGATAGTAAATCCCTCACTTATAATAGATAGTAAATCCCTCACTCATAATAGATAGTAAACCCCTCACTCATATTAGATAGTAAGTACCTCACTTATATTAGATAGTAAATCCCTCACTTATATTAGATAGTAAATCCCTCACTTATATTAGATAGTAAATCCCTCACTTATGTTAGATAGTAAATCCTTCACTCATATTAGATAGTAAACCCCTCACTCATATTAGATAGTAAGTACCTCACTTATATTAGATAGTAAATCCCTCACTCATATTAGATAGTAAAACCCTCACTTATATTAGATAGTAAATTCCTCACTTATATTAGATAGTAAATCCCTCACTTATATTATATAGTAAATCTCTCACTTATATTAGATATTAAATACCTCACTTATGTTAGACAGTAAAACCCTCACTTATATTAGATAGTAAATCCCTCACTTATATTAGATAGTAAATCTCTCACTCATATTAGATAGTAAATCCCTCACTTATAATACATAGTAAATCCCTCACTTGTAATAGATAGTAAATCCCTCACTCATAATAGATATTAAATCCCTCAATTGTAATAGATAGTAAATCCCCCACTCATATTAGATAGTAAATCCCTCACTTATAATAGATAGTAAATCCCTCACTCATAATAGATAGTAAACCCCTCACTCATATTAGATAGTAAGTACCTCACTTATATTAGATAGTAAATCCCTCACTCATATTAGATAGTAAATCCCCCACTCATATTAGATAGTAAATCCCTCACTTATATTAGATAGTAAATCCCTCAATTATGTTAGATAGTAAATCCCTCACTCATATTAGATAGTAAATTCCTCACTTATATTAGATAGTAAATCCCTCACTTATATTATATAGTAAATCTCTCACTTATATTAGATATTAAATCCCTCACTCATATTATATAGTAAATCCCTCACTTATATTAGATAGTAAATCCCTCACTTATATTAGATAGTAAATCCCTCACTCATATTATATAGTAAATCCCTCACTTATATTAGATAGTAAATCCCTCACTCATATTAGATAGTAAATCCCTCACTTATAATACATAGTAAATCCCTCACTTGTAATAGATAGTAAATCCCTCACTCATAATAGATATTAAATCCCTCAATTGTAATAGATAGTAAATCCCCCACTCATATTAGATAGTAAATCCCTCACTTATAATAGATAGTAAATCCCTCACTCATAATAGATAGTAAACCCCTCACTCATATTAGATAGTAAGTACCTCACTTATATTAGATAGTAAATCCCTTACTCATATTAGATAGTAAATCCTCTACTCATATTAGATAGTAAATTCCTCACTTATATTAGATAGTAAATCCCTCACTTATGTTAGATAGTAAATCCCTCACTCATGTTAGATAGTAAATCCCTCGCTTATATTAGATAGTAAATCCCCCACTCATATTAGATAGTAAATCCCTCACTCATATTAGATAGTAAATCCCTCACTTATAATACATAGTAAATTCCTCACTTGTAATAGATAGTAAATCCCTCACTCATAATAGATATTAAATCCCTCAATTTTAATAGATAGTAAATCCCCCACTCATATTAGATAGTAAATCCCTCACTTATAATAGATAGTAAATCCCTCACTCATAATAGATAGTAAACCCCTCACTCATATTAGATAGTAAGTACCTCACTTATATTAGATAGTAAATCCCTTACTCATATTAGATAGTAAATCCTCTACTCATATTAGATAGTAAATTCCTCACTTATATTAGATAGTAAATCCCTCACTTATGTTAGATAGTAAATCCCTCACTCATATTAGATAGTAAATCCCTCACTTATATTAGATAGTAAATCCCCCACTCATATTAGATAGTAAATCCCTCACTCATATTAGATAGTAAATCCCTCACTTATAATACATAGTAAATCCCTCACTTGTAATAGATAGTAAATCCCTCACTCATAATAGATATTAAATCCCTCAATTGTAATAGATAGTAAATCCCCCACTCATATTAGATAGTAAATCCCTCACTTATAATAGATAGTAAATCCCTCACTCATAATAGATAGTAAACCCCTCACTCATATTAGATAGTAAGTACCTCACTTATATTAGATAGTAAATCCCTCACTCATATTAGATAGTAAAACCCTCACTTATATTAGATAGTAAATTCCTCACTTATATTAGATAGTAAATCCCTCACTTATATTATATAGTAAATCTCTCACTTATATTAGATATTAAATACCTCACTTATGTTAGATAGTAAACCCCTCACTTATATTAGATAGTAAATCCCTCACTTATATTAGATAGTAAATCTCTCACTCATATTAGATAGTAAATCCCTCACTCATATTAGATAGTAAATCCCTAACTTATAATACATATTAAATCCCTCACTTGTAATAGATAGTAAATCCCTCACTCATAATAGATATTAAATCCCTCAATTGTAATAGATAGTAAATCCCCCACTCATATTAGATAGTAAATCCCTCACTTATAATAGATAGTAAATCCCTCACTCATAATAGATAGTAAACCCCTCACTCATATTAGATAGTAAGTACCTCACTTATATTAGATAGTAAATCCCTCACTTATATTAGATAGTAAATCCCTCACTTATGTTAGATAGTAAATCCTTCACTCATATTAGATAGTAAACCCCTCACTCATATTAGATATTAAGTACCTCAATTATATTAGATAGTAAATCCCTCACTCATATTAGATAGTAAAACCCTCACTTATATTAGATAGTAAATTCCTCACTTATATTAGATAGTAAATCCCTCACTTATATTATATAGTAAATCTCTCACTTATATTAGATATTAAATACCTCACTTATGTTAGACAGTAAAACCCTCACTTATATTAGATAGTAAATCCCTCACTTATATTAGATAGTAAATCTCTCACTCATATTAGATAGTAAATCCCTCACTTATAATACATAGTAAATCCCTCACTTGTAATAGATAGTAAATCCCTCACTCATAATAGATATTAAATCCCTCAATTGTAATAGATAGTAAATCCCCCACTCATATTAGATAGTAAATCCCTCACTTATAATAGATAGTAAATCCCTCACTCATAATAGATAGTAAACCCCTCACTCATATTAGATAGTAAGTACCTCACTTATATTAGATAGTAAATCCCTCACTCATATTAGATAGTAAATCCCCCACTCATATTAGATAGTAAATCCCTCACTTATATTAGATAGTAAATCCCTCACTTATGTTAGATAGTAAATCCCTCACTCATATTAGATAGTAAATTCCTCACTTATATTAGATAGTAAATCCCTCACTTATGTTAGATAGTAAATCCCTCACTTATATTAGATAGTAAATCCCTCACTTATATTAGATAGTAAATCCCTCACTCATATTAGATAGTAAATCCCTCACTTATATTATATAGTAAATCTCTCACTTATATTAGATATTAAATACCTCACTTATGTTAGATAGTAAACCCCTCACTTATATTAGATAGTAAATCCCTCACTTATAATACATAGTAAATCCCTCACTTGTAATAGATAGTAAATCCCTCACTCATAATAGATATTAAATCCCTCAATTGTAATAGGTAGTAAATCCCCCACTCATATTAGATAGTAAATCCCTCACTTATAATAGATAGTAAACCCCTCACTCATATTAGATAGTAAGTACCTCACTTATATTAGATAGTAAATCCCTCACTCATATTAGATAGTAAAACCCTCACTTATATTAGATAGTAAATTCCTCACTTATATTAGATAGTAAATCCCTCACTTATATTATATAGTAAATCTCTCACTTATATTAGATATTAAATACCTCACTTATGTTAGATAGTAAACCCCTCACTTATATTAGATAGTAAATCCCTCACTTATATTAGATAGTAAATCTCTCACTCATATTAGATAGTAAATCCCTCACTCATATTAGATAGTAAATCCCTCACTTATAATACATAGTAAATCCCTCACTTGTAATAGATAGTAAATCCCTCACTCATAATAGATATTAAATCCCTCAATTGTAATAGATAGTAAATCCCCCACTCATATTAGATAGTAAATCCCTCACTTATAATAGATAGTAAATCCCTCACTCATAATAGATAGTAAACCCCTCACTCATATTAGATAGTAAGTACCTCACTTATATTAGATAGTAAATCCCTCACTTATATTAGATAGTAAATCCCTCACTTATGTTAGATAGTAAATCCCTCACTCATATTAGATAGTAAACCCCTCACTCATATTAGATAGTAAGTACCTCACTTATATTAGATAGTAAATCCCTCACTCATATTAGATAGTAAAACCCTCACTTATATTAGATAGTAAATTCCTCACTTATATTAGATAGTAAATCCCTCACTTATATTATATAGTAAATCTCTCACTTATATTAGATATTAAATACCTCACTTATGTTAGACAGTAAAACCCTCACTTATATTAGATAGTAAATCCCTCACTTATATTAGATAGTAAATCTCTCACTCATATTAGATAGTAAATCCCTCACTTATAATACATAGTAAATCCCTCACTTGTAATAGATAGTAAATCCCTCACTCATAATAGATATTAAATCCCTCAATTGTAATAGATAGTAAATCCCCCACTCATATTAGATAGTAAATCCCTCACTTATAATAGATAGTAAATCCCTCACTCATAATAGATAGTAAACCCCTCACTCATATTAGATAGTAAGTACCTCACTTATATTAGATAGTAAATCCCTCACTCATATTAGATAGTAAATCCCCCACTCATATTAGATAGTAAATCCCTCACTTATATTAGATAGTAAATCCCTCAATTATGTTAGATAGTAAATCCCTCACTCATATTAGATAGTAAATTCCTCACTTATATTAGATAGTAAATCCCTCACTTATATTATATAGTAAATCTCTCACTTATATTAGATATTAAATCCCTCACTCATATTATATAGTAAATCCCTCACTTATATTAGATAGTAAATCCCTCACTTATATTAGATAGTAAATCCCTCACTCATATTATATAGTAAATCCCTCACTTATATTATATAGTAAATCTCTCACTTATATTAGATATTAAATACCTCACTTATGTTAGATAGTAAACCCCTCACTTATATTAGATAGTAAATCCCCCACTCATATTAGATAGTAAATCCCTCACTCATATTAGATAGTAAATCCCTCACTTATAATACATAGTAAATCCCTTACTTGTAATAGATAGTAAATCCCTCACTCATAATAGATAATAAATCCCTCAATTGTAATAGATAGTAAATCCCCCACTCTTATTAGATAGTAAATCCCTCACTTATAATAGATAGTAAACCCGTCACTCATATTAGATAGTAAGTACCTCACTTATATTAGATAGTAAATCCCTCACTCATATTAGATAGTAAAACCCTCACTTATATTAGATAGTAAATCCCTCACTTATATTATATAGTAAATCTCTCACTTATATTAGATATTAAATACCTCACTTATGTTAGATAGTAAACCCCTCACTTATATTAGATAGTAAATCCCCCACTCATATTAGATAGTAAATCCCTCACTCATATTAGATAGTAAATCCCTCACTTATAATACATAGTAAATCCCTTACTTGTAATAGATAGTAAATCCCTCACTCATAATAGATAATAAATCCCTCAATTGTAATAGATAGTAAATCCCCCACTCATATTAGATAGTAAATCCCTCACTTATAATAGATAGTAAACCCGTCACTCATATTAGATAGTAAGTACCTCACTTATATTAGATAGTAAATCCCTCACTCATATTAGATAGTAAAACCCTCACTTATATTAGATAGTAAATCCCTCACTTATATTATATAGTAAATCTCTCACTTATATTAGATATTAAATACCTCACTTATGTTAGATAGTAAACCCCTCACTTATATTAGATAGTAAATCCCTCACTTATATTAGATAGTAAATCTCTCACTCATATTAGATAGTAAATCCCTCACTCATATTAGATAGTAAATCCCTCACTTATAATACATAGTAAATCCCTCACTTGTAATATATAGTAAATCCCTCACTCATAATAGATATTAAATCCCTCAATTGTAATAGATAGTAAATCCCCCACTCATATTAGATAGTAAATCCCTCACTTATAATAGATAGTAAATCCCTCACTCATAATAGGTAGTAAACCCCTCACTCATATTAGATAGTAAGTACCTCACTTATATTAGATAGTAAATCCCTCACTTATATTAGATAGTAAATCCCTCACTTATGTTAGATAGTAAATCCTTCACTCATATTAGATAGTAAATCCCTCACTTATATTAGATAGTAAATCCCTCACTCATATTAGATAGTAAATCCCTCACTTATATTAGATAGTAAATCCCCCACTCATATTAGATAGTAAATCCCTCACTTGTAATACATAGTAAATCCCTCACTTGTAATAGATAGTAAATCCCTCACTCATAATAGATATTAAATCCCTCAATTGTAATAGATAGTAAATCCCCCACTCATATTAGATAGTAAATCCCTCACTTATAATAGATAGTAAATCCCTCACTCATAATAGATAGTAAACCCCTCACTCATATTAGATAGTAAGTACCTCACTTATATTAGATAGTAAATCCCTCACTCATATTAGATAGTAAAACCCTCACTTATATTAGATAGTAAATTCCTCACTTATATTAGATAGTAAATCCCTCACTTATATTATATAGTAAATCTCTCACTTATATTAGATATTAAATATCTCACTTATGTTAGACAGTAAAACCCTCACTTATATTAGATAGTAAATCCCTCACTTATATTAGATAGTAAATCTCTCACTCATATTAGATAGTAAATCCCTCACTTATAATACATAGTAAATCCCTCACTTGTAATAGATAGTAAATCCCTCACTCATAATAGGTATTAAATCCCTCAATTGTAATAGATAGTAAATCCCCCACTCATATTAGATAGTAAATCCCTCACTTATAATAGATAGTAAATCCCTCACTCATAATAGATAGTAAACCCCTCACTCATATTAGATAGTAAGTACCTCACTTATATTAGATAGTAAATCCCTCACTCATATTAGATAGTAAATCCCCCACTCATATTAGATAGTAAATCCCTCACTTATATTAGATAGTAAATCCCTCACTTATGTTAGATAGTAAATCCCTCACTCATATTAGATAGTAAATTCCTCACTTATATTAAATAGTAAATCCCTCACTTATATTATATAGTAAATCTCTCACTTATATTAGATATTAAATCCCTCACTCATATTATATAGTAAATCCCTCACTTATATTAGATAGTAAATCCCTCACTCATATTAGATAGTAAAACCCTCACTTATATTAGATAGTAAATCCCTCACTTATATTATATAGTAAATCTCTAACTTATATTAGATATTAAATACCTCACTTATGTTAGATAGTAAACCCCTCACTTATATTAGATAGTAAATCCCCCACTCATATTAGATAGTAAATCCCTCACTCATATTAGATAGTAAATCCCTCACTTATAATACATAGTAAATCCCTTACTTGTAATAGATAGTAAATCCCTCACTCATAATAGATAATAAATCCCTCAATTGTAATAGATAGTAAATCCCCCACTCATATTAGATAGTAAATCCCTCACTTATAATAGATAGTAAACCCGTCACTCATATTAGATAGTAAGTACCTCACTTATATTAGATAGTAAATCCCTCACTCATATTAGATAGTAAAACCCTCACTCATATTAGATAGTAAATCCCTCACTTATAATACATAGTAAATCCCTTACTTGTAATAGATAGTAAATCCCTCACTCATAATAGATATTAAATCCCTCAATTGTAATAGATAGTAAATCCCCCACTCATATTAGATAGTAAATCCCTCACTTATAATAGATAGTTAATCCCTCACTCATAATAGATAGTAAACCCCTCACTCATATTAGATAGTAAATCCCTCACTTATATTAGATAGTAAATCCCTCACTCATATTAGATAGTAAAACCCTCACTTATATTAGATAGTAAATTCCTCACTTATATTAGATAGTAAATCCCTCACTTATATTATATAGTAAATCTCTCACTTATATTAGATATTAAATACCTCACTTATGTTAGATAGTAAAACCCTCACTTATATTAGATAGTAAATCTCTCACTCATATTAGATAGTAAATCCCTCACTCATATTAGATAGTAAATCCCTCATTTATAATACATAGTAAATCCCTCACTTGTAATAGATAATAAATCCCTCACTCATAATAGATATTAAATCCCTCAATTGTAATAGATAGTAAATCCCCCACTCATATTAGATAGTAAATCCCTCACTTATAATAGTAAATCCCTCACTCATAATAGATAGTAAACCCCTCACTCATATTAGATAGTAAGTACCTCACTTATATTAGATAGTAAATCCCTCACTTATATTAGATAGTAAAACCCTCACTTATATTAGATAGTAAATTCCTCACTTATATTAGATAGTAAATCCCTCACTTATATTATATAGTAAATCTCTCACTTATATTAGATATTAAATCCCTCACTCATATTATATAGTAAATCCCTCACTTATATTAGATAGTAAATCCCTCACTTATTATATAAATCCCTCACTTATATTAGATAGTAAATCCCTCACTTATATTAGATAGTAAATCTCTCACTCCTATTAGATAGTAAATCCCTCACTCAGATAGTAAATCCCCCACTCATATTAGATAGTAAATCCCTCACTTATATTAGATAGTAAATCTCTCACTCATATTAGATAGTAAATCCCTCACTCATATTAGATAGTAAATCTCTCACTCATATTAGATAGTAAATCCATCACTTATATCACATATAATAGTTGTCAAACTACGAATCGTCGTACCACTTAGAAAAACCACAAAACAAGTCGTAAAAATACTAAGTTAGCGGCGGACACGTGCAAACCAAAAACCAGTAAAAACACACTAAATACACCAGAAAAAATACAAACACATCACACAGAGCATGGGGCAACAGCCAGGACGTCTGCTAGTGATCTGGAACGCGAATGTTACTCGATTTAGACGATTTTTGCCACTCAAAAATCGCCTAAGTGAGGAAAAAAATGGCCACCGAAAAATAATAAAACGAGGTTACACGACCGTGAAGCGCGCAAAACATAGCCGGACACGTAGCCGTTTGACAAGGCACGTACGAGGTACTACAACGGACTGTTACTAAAGACGGAAAATCCTTTCGCTGCGTGTAACACATACAAAATCTCCACCATTTTACGACCATTTACACAATAACGCATCTGAAATTGAAGCTTTCCAGCCTAAACTAACGGTTCTGTCTCGCGCACGCAGCCTATGTATAAGGCACACTTGCCACACTGCTGACACTTTCCCCTCAGGTGATGACAGTCTAACTGGACATTTTCTGCTGCCGGAAAATCCAAATAGATTTTTAGCTCTTCAGGATACTAATTGCTGGATATTTATTATAAATAGATAAAGTACATTAATTTATTATTTATTAATTACAAAAAAATATTAATACAATTTTTTTTTTGCAATACCTGTACTTTAGCACGTTATTAATCATTAACCATTTCAAATATGTTTATTAATTGATGAATTAGTTTTTAATAGACATTAATTTACTAATTTTTTTTTTTAAATTATACAATTGTCACTAAATTTACTTTATGATTACATTATTGATTAACTTTTTATAATATATTTAGTAATTGATTAATTAGGTACTTGTACCTCACAACGACGATTAAAATATTAAAACCAAGGCTGGCAAAGGAAAATTAAAAACAATGCCTTTCATAAGGCCTAAGAAACCCCAGTATATAGGATAGTCAATATCTCATATTTGTTGAAAACAACTTAGTTGAATGTATAATACTTCTGTTCTTAGAAAGCGCTTTAGAGTACCATAAGCATAGAAAAATCTCTATATATACGGTCTTTAACCTATTTACTCCTAATGAATAGCTCTCTTGGCTTTCACTTCTTATTAAATATTTTTCTGTGTGGAAAGTCTACAGAGAACGTTATAATAATATCATAATACTGTGTTGTAACACATAAACTTAAATGATATAGTTTAGGAGAAATTCAGGAGGTTTCTTTCAAAGAGCGCAAAGTGACAGAGCATCTACCGTTCACATGCGTTCCACTGTGGTACGGATAAGACGCTCCGCCTACGCCTGACGCGTTTCAACGTCACAGAGGACGTCTTTCTCAAAGGGCAAACAGGGGGGTGGCGTCTGTGTGAGGTAATTATGCACAGCGGTTGCTGTGGCAACCATAAGTAATGGAATGTTTATAATGCAAGCAAAAGAGAAAAAGACGGCAATATAAAGCCATATTATAATATAATTGCAAATGTATAAAGCTTATGTTGAGGGCAACAATGCAGTTAAAGCAGGAGCATACAATTAAAAAATAAACTAGGAATTAGGTCTGGTATTGGCTGGGATATATACAATCATTAGAGGAGATATGGTGTCCTCAAGGGTGAAAAATATATATATAAATGTAGAACATATTTGAATAAATTGGATTGGTAAATGATTAGCCACAAATTTGGCTAATGATAAATTTATGAAAAAATGGAAAGAAATTTTGTTACTTCACTTGGTTCTCTTCTTATGGGAGTTGTGGAGTGGACGCCATAGAACCTAAAAAGTGGAGCTAAAACGGGACTTAAAAAGTTGAGAGAAAACTGGCTTAAAAGTTAAAAAGGGCGATATTTAATAAATGTAAAAATAAATCAGCATTTCATTGGCTAAATTTAGCGGATAATAATTACTAGGGTTCTTATTACATGTGTTGCTGTTTTATGTTACCAATAAATAAAAGAAAAAGTGGTGCTAAAAACTAGAGCTTAGCCAGGGTAATGTGGTGGCTGTAGTGAGTAACAGTACTTACTATTAATGGGTGTTTATTGGGAGATTGTTAGTCCTCGCTAAGCTCGCGCTCATAAGGTGGTTGTGTCTTTTACCTGCGATTTTCACGTGTGCAATGTAATGGAGGTCTAGGTATCACAAAGATCACTTTATTCTATTGCCAGGCTTGTTTTTTTTTTGCATCGTTCAGTCGTTTCCGACTGACCGTGACCTTATGGACTGTAACACGCCAGGCGCATCTTTATGTCCATTGTCATGCTGATCCACTTGGTTTTCATGGCAGAGAAACTAAAGTGGGTTACCAGCTCCTTCTCCAGTGGTCCACAGCATACAGTTCCTGATATTCCTAGGCGGCCTCCCATCCAAGTACTGATCAGGCCCAACCCTGCTCGGATTGTGACGTCTTGGTTCCTTAACTGGAATCAAACCCAGGTCACAATGGTGAAAGCAACGAATCCTAACCACTGGCCCACCAAGGAATAGTTAGACTACACAGCGTCTAAAGTGAACAAAGTAAAGAATGCTAGGTTGTCACCCGAAGGGCATTGGTACCATTACACAATTAGACAAGCATCGAACATGTGAAAGTAGAGTATGTGGAGCAGAGTAGGATATCATATGGCTCTTCTGAAACATATTAAGGCCAACATTAAGCGAAGATAAACTTGACGAAATATATTATTAAAAGCTAAAGAGTATACAAAGAAAAGCTTTATATGTAATAATGTGTACAATGATGTCATATACATTTTAATTTGAATATATACATTTTTTTGTTTGTTTCAATCGTTTTTATTATCATCAATGTCAATTTCAGTTAAGTAATAAAGTATTACTTACAGGTCAAAACAGTGCAATCTACTGAGTAAAACATTCATTTATTTGGCCTAGTCTAAAGCATAAACAACATGGTGATTCCTTCAACATCTTTTTCCGTTTTCCATTTATATTGTAATGTATTGTTGGTTACTAAGGTCTTTATTTTATTTTCTTTATACTTTCTATATTGTATCTAGACCTTGTAACTAGAATGTAACTACGATAAACCAATGTTATTTTATTTATCGCTTTATTTAGAAGAACATTCTAGCTAAATAATAAATTATAATATTTTAAAATCATATAAAATAAACTATATGTACCATTAGTTTTGTTTTTGATTTTTCTTTATATCAACTATGATGTTCGAATTTTGTTTCCAGAAGAGTCGGGTTCAAGAATCGTCTCTGTGTCCTAATGTTATTTGTCTTCTTGTGACTTTGGCATATGTAATTCGGGATTTCATTAATTTAATGAATTGAAATGGAATGAGTGGAGTTAATCCAACAATCCCATATCTTTGTGAATTTCGGAAGAGTGTTATTCAATGCATGTGTCATTTGTTCGTAGATCATTATGTAGTTTAGTTTCTGAATTATGTATTTGCTATCTAATAATGGTGTCTTCTATCGTTTGGCAACTTGATTTTTGGCATCTGCCAAAAGATAGAAGACACCATTATTAGATAGCAGCTAACATTAAGAATTGTAGCCATTTATTGGGATGTTCATTTACATTTGGTGTTGGTATACCTAGTAGGCATAGTTCTATAGATGGATTTATAGTAATATTGAGAATAGTGGAGTCTAGGTTGGTGGTATTAATCCATATGTGTTGTATTATGGGGCAATCCCACCAAGTATGGTGAAATGTTCCTATGGTTTTACAATTTCTGAAACATTGTGCGGGGGTTTGAGGATTTAATTTGTTTAATTTATCAGGTGTAAGATATACCCTATGAAGAACTTTGATGGCTGTTTCCAAATAGCTGAAATATATAGAGACCTTTGAAATGTTAGTATTTATCTTCCCCCATTTGTTAAGATCCCAAGAGGTCCCTATATATTGTTCCCATTGTGTCATATATTTTTATTTTGTTTCAGTTTGGGAATTGTTAAGTGTTGCATATAAATCTTTCAAAATTCCTCTTGTAAGTGGGGCTTGTTCACATATTCTTGAAAACCACGTATGTTGCGGTGATCCCCATTTCTTTATCATGCTCAAAATGTGGTGGTTGATTTTAATATAATTAAATAATTCTTTGGAAGGTATTGGGTAGTTTTCTTTAAATTGTTCTGTATTGAGTATTTGATCTCCTGACATCCAAGCTCTAAATTTGTTTAGTTTAAATGTATATCACCAAGCTTTGGAATTTATCCCAGGTTAATATTATTATTATTAATGTAGAGTTAGTGGGGAAAGAGAATGTTTCAGCTGACATTTGCACTTCTCCATTCTTTTAGTGATAGTTTTATCATGGGATTATTTGTTTTTATTTTATAGGAGGGTAATGGAGTAGGAGTCCATAGGTCATTATCCCAACTATATGGTTTCATTTGTTGATTTTCAATGAACACCCATAAGGGTTGATGTTCAGTTGAGTGCGCTTGTGGTATAAATGAAATTTGAGAGACTTTAAAGTAGAGTTTTAAGTTGGTGCAAGCTAGACCTCCTGATTCTTTGCTTCTATGCATAATTGATTTGTTAATCCTAGGGTGTTTTTAATTGATTTAGTAAATGTGGCGTGATTTGTGCCTCCATTGATTCGGTTTTATTTATGCTAATTTTAAGTCCTGACCCACACCTGTATGATTCCATGAAGGCCCATTAATGTTTGGATACAGTGTAAAGGGTCTGTTAGCGTGCATATAATGTCACCTGCAAATAAACAACATTTGAATTAGTGGATGCAGATTTTAATGTCTTTGATTTCGCTATTTGGTCTTAGGGATATTATTCGTCTTAGCTATATGATGGAGTTGAGAATCCTTCTGATGTTGTCTCCTGTTTGTCATAGAGGTACAAACCCTACCTGGTCTTTATGTATTATGTAGAAGTTTGAAAGCCTGATTGACGTTATTATTATAGCTAGAATTTTGAAATCCCCATTTAACAATAATATGGGGCAGAATTATTGACTTTTAGAGGATCTTTGTTGGGTTTTGGGAAGAAGATCATATTGGCTTGTTTTAATTCGGGGGGCATTGGTTTACCCTGGAGAATAGCATTATATAGTTTAAGTAGATATGGAGCTAAAGAGTTGCTCCTTCAGTAGCAGATTGGAGGTGGCCTAGGTGAGTCAGGAACTCCTAAGCAGCAGGATTTATTGGGAAGTGTCATGGCGGATGCCACTCTTCCCAGCAGCAGATCAGAGGATGCATGGAGGATGTCAATTTTCCATATTGACAGATGGCAGGTGGCGTAGGTGACGCAGGCACCCCATAGCAGCAGCAGAATTTCATGCATGGAGGATACTGGCGCTCCCCAGTGCAGAATGGAGATGAAATGAAGGATACCGGAGTTCCTATACAGCAGATGGGACCCAGTAGCAGAATAGAAGTTACATGGGGGATGCCAACTCTCCATAGTGACATATGTGAGGTGGCATAGGTAAGTCAGGCACTTTCCAGCTGCTGCAGCAGAACTTTTTGTGAGATGGCATGGAGGATGTGATTGCTCCTAAACAGCAAGTGGAAGGTGGAGTAGCAGGTGTTAGTAGTCTAAAAGCACTTTCCAGAGGCAACAGGAATTCATGGAAAGCTGCATCGGGATTGACGGTGCTTCCCAGCAGGAGAAGGGAGGTAGCACAGTTGGCAGGAGCAGATTGAAAGGGAGCTGGGAAAGTCCCTTCATAACAGAGGAGTTTGGGAGGCATCGTTGCTGGCATTAATCATCTCAATATTAAATTAGAAGTGAGGCAGGAGGAGGATCTCCCAAGTAGACTGAACATTTGCCAGGGGTGACCTTGGTCAGGCGCTCTAGCATGAAATACATGCCCTATGCTTGACAGCTGAAGTTTTGAGCCAAGAAGCAATCAGTATGCAGCCTCTGCGCTATCACCTTTGTTGGTGAGATTGGACATGTCGTCCCCACCTCCGCAGCAATTGAGCCGTTCCTGAACTACGAATGCAGCACCAACTGAACTGTTTCACAACTATTACCCATCAGGCTCCGCCCCTGTTTTACTAACCAGTCACATATATTGCAACAGCACTGAGTAATTATGTTAATTTGGCCTTCTGATCTAGTGATCTTAATTAGGTTACCAAGTAATATTGTTTAGTGGCACTACTGTTTAATTACTTTTTGTTAATGTGTTTAGTTACCATATGATTTTCCAATAAAGAGATCTTCTGGTTAAGACATAACTGGTAGAACTATGTTTGTTTACTAGATGCTGTGATTTCCATGCTCTGTTTGTGGCTGTCAAATCTGAGGAAAAGGTTACTAATATATTACACTTTGCTATTTAATTGTTCAGTCATATACAACTCTCTATGACTCCATAGAACACTGTATAGAAGACACATCTATCATTTACTGCCATTCTGAGCTCCATCAAGCTCATATTCATTGCTTCAATAACCTCTTTTATTCATCTCTGCCTCTGCCATCCTCTTCATCATGTGCCTTTCCGGCATCAGAGCCTTCTCTAGGTCTTTTTCTGATATGGTAAAAATATTTGCATTTCATCCTCATGATCAAACCCTGCAATTAACAATTTGGCTTGGTTTCTTGTAGTATTGATTGCAAAATTCTAGAAGAGACCAGGATATATTATATAAAATGAGCAACGTAAAGAGATAAAAGAAGATAACAAAATGGGTAAGTCTAGAGATCTCTTCAAGAAAAGTGGGGATCTCAAAAGGAACCTTTCATGACAAAGTGGGTGTGGTTGAAGATAAAATTGGTAGGGACTTAACAGAAGGAGGTCGAATAAATAAGAGTTTGCTGATCTACAAAGGAAGGATAGAAAGGGGGAGATAGAAGGTATGATGAAGGATTGGAATGTGACGTAAAAAGAAAGAGAGATTGGATGGGAAGAAAGGGATAATGATAAGGAAGATTTGTGGGGTAGAAGAGGCTAGGAGAGTGGATGGAGGGAAATGAGGGGATGAGGGTGATGTATAATTAAATCAAGCAATATCTCAGTCAATTCTTTATTGATTAAAAAATAGCTTTAGATGTAATATTTTTCACATTTATAAATACCATTGTATAGTTACATTTAGTGGAAAGAGGTCTGTTAAAACCATTATAAGGTATGAGCACCTTATATTTATTAAAAGAACAAAACACTCTTTTTGTACAGTACAAAGTGTAATTCTTAATGACAATGGGCTCATCAATCACTTTGAATTATTTAAAAAATCTATAACATAATTCTGTATCATATTATACATATTAGTATCACTTAGAAACAGAGAATACATTTGCAGACAGCTTGACATTTATGAGCCTTTCAGTACCTAAGAGCATTGTTATTTTTCTTTTACAGCTCTATGGGGTCAATGCTTTGTTTGATGCCACAAATGTACATAGAAAATAAGAAAATTAATGGCAGGGGTTATTAAAATTAAAAACATATAAAGATTATATAAAAAATATATATAACTTAGTTTACATGTTCACAAATGTATTATGAGTGTTCAGCATGATGATGTAGAGCTTAGATCCCTTAAATCGAAAAATTATTGGTAGCCAAGCAGATAGCAGCCATGCACAGTCCGGCCTCATATCATGTATTGTAATAATACAAGCTGATACATTAGTAGAGCTTACTGGTGAAAAGTTCTATGAATGTGATTTACAACTCAGATATCCATAGATCTTTATGACCTTGCTAATGTTTTTGATCAATTACATTTATATGATCTTAATAGAATTGCATGATGCGTCATGTTGATGTGCAATGGCGGACTCATATTAAACATTCCCCACATCCCATAAATACAAATGGTCTTTATCCTATGTGAGTTTTCTTGTGTTATTTCAAATCTGACTATGTTGCTTGAGCTTTGAGGAGTGACTGAAACATTTCTCACATTGAGTACATAAAAAAAGTTTCTTCTCCTGTATGAGTCCACTTATGTTTATTAAGTACAGAGAGACGACTGAAACATTTCCCACATTCAGAACATGCAAAAGGTTTTTCTCCTGTATGAGTCATCTTATGTATATTAAGAGTTGAGGTGTGACTGAAACATTTCCCACATTCAGAACATGGAAAAGGTTTTTCTCCTGTATGAATCATATTATGTATATTAAGAGTTGAGGCGTGACTGAAACATTTCCCACATTCAGAACATGCAAAAGGTTTTTCTCCTGTATGATTCCTCTTATGTCTATTAAGCTGTGAGGCCTGACTGAAACATTTTCCACATTCAGAACATGGAAAAGGTTTTTCTCCTGTATGAATCATCTTATGTCTATTAAGCTGTAAGGCCTGACTGAAACATTTCTCACATTCAGAACATGGAAAAGGTTTTTCTCCTGTATGAGTCATCTTATGGATATTAAGATTTGAGGCGTGACTGAAACATTTCCTACATTCAGAACATGGAAAAGGCTTTTCTCCTGTATGAGTCATCTTATGTGTATTAAGAGTTGAGAGATAAGAGAAACATTTCCCACATTCAGAACATGGAAAAGGTTTTTCTCCTGTATGAGTCCTCTTATGTTTATTAAGACATGAGACCTGACTGAAACATATCCCACATTCAGAACATGGAAAAGGTTTTTCTCCTGTGTGAGTCCTCTTATGTTTATTAAGATTTGAGGCCTGACTGAAACATCTCCCACATTCAGAACATGGAAAAGGTTTTTCTCCTGTATGAGTCCTCTTATGTATATTAAGAGCTGAGAGCTGACTGAAACATTTATCACATTCAGTACATGCAAATGGTTTTTCTACTGTCTGAGAAATGTGGTCTTCTCCAAGGTAATTCCAAATTTCGGATGAATCTGTTGAAAACAAAAGCACCATGAGTAAATTCTTACAGCTTTAACATACTTCTAAATGGAAATGATTAGTTGGTATGTACCTAACCACTTTGCATTTAATATGAGACCAAAAATGATTTAGCTTAGTCTATTAATTTAGTGGAAGTTAACTCCTTATGAAAATACAACATATTTTGTAATCACACGAAAATGAAGCAAAAGATGTTTAAATGTCTGTAGAGTGCAGTGTGATCCGGTGCAAACCAATTATTGTCAATTATGGTATTTTGTTTAACTAAATATAATGGTCTGAAAAATGTTATTTAAAAGAAAAAAATAAATACTGTATAAAGAGAAACTTTACATATTGCAACTTCTAGGTGCAATTATTGCCTGCTGCAGGCTGTCATTTTTTATGCCTGTTACTGGGTGGGTATTATTGTAAACTAACAATCTCCCCAGAGTGCTGCTGAGAGCACGGCCTGCAGTTACTGACACTGTCCCGCTGTGTAGATGCAAACTTCCTGTGTGTGTAAAGTCTTCTATCAGAAGGTTGTGCTATTAAAAATAAAATGGCAGATTGGGGTCATGACACCTGAGAATAAGAAAGGTTCCCTAGTGCTTATGAATGATGATCTTTGTCTTTTTAACTTTTTAGTTCCTCCTCACTTTCAGCCATCTGTGTAGTATCATCGGCGTATCTGATGTTGTTGATATTCCTTCCAGCAATATTGATTCCGGCTTTGGATTCATCCAGCCCGCCCTTACGCATGATGTAGTTGAATAAATAACTTGACAATATACAACCTTGCTGCACAGCTTTTCCTATCATGAACCATTATGTTGTCCCATGTTCTGTTCTTACGGTTGCATCTGTGGTGACGTTTCATGGTATAGCTCCCAGCTTCTTTGAGGTACACAAGCCCCTTCACCACAACAAGGTAGCGATCCAGAAGTGGAGATTTGTATTACATATTACTTATACTATATTACCAATATATTTATGTATCACTAATTCCGAGCATGAACACAAATACATTATTATTATTACTAGTGACTTGCCTGTCAAAAATGACGGGGCAATAAAATCTAAAGCCATGGCAATGCTGTTTGCCACACAATGTAAAGCTTTTTCTACTCTACGGACCTTTGGCGCTCATTGCAAGCCTTGCGCTGAGCGCCTTTGGTGTTCATCGCTTGTACTTTTACTCCTCTGAGCACCTTCAGCGCTCATCACAAAGACAGATATATATCTCTTTTGTATTTTGTTAACTAATAATTAATTTACTTAATAAATTAATATAATTTACCTATTTCTAATTAATATATCAGCAATCATTAGCCTGAAGAGGTAACAATCTGTTTTTATTTTCCTGCAGCATGCAATGTAGAGTTGGACTGTTGCTGCCTTGAGGAGAAAGTGTTATCAATGTCCCAGCTGTGCATTAGAAATAGGCTGCGTGCGCGATGGCAAGCTGTTGGTTTTGTTGTGTAAAGCGCCATTTTAGAATCGTAATGTTATTAGTTGCGGTTCGCAAGCATTTTTTGTCCTTTGTAATAGTATATTTTGTACCTCGTACGTTCATGTGTGAAAGTGGTACGCGGTTGGCGGTATTTTGCTTGTGTAGCCTTGTTTTCATTTTTGGGCGGCCATTTTTTTCTAGCTGAGGCGATTTTTGAGTGGGAAACTCGGCCAAATCAACTTAAGGTGATCTAGCGTTTACTAAGTGTTGGGTGGCTAAGTCCCGCTCATCGCCTTTGTTTTACTGCCTACGCGAAGCTCCAAGGTGACGAGCGCCAAAGGCGATGAGCGGGACTTAGCCACCCAACACTTAGTAAACGCTAGATCACCTTAGGCTGCAAGCAGTTGACAAACACGGGAATTAAAAAAAATAGCAGTTATGTTCGGCCGAACCGCGCAACCCAATAAACACAAAAAATAACATAAAAAATACAACTAAGTTAAGTTCGTATTCTTCCTGTGTGTTACGACCCCAGGAGTGAGGGGGACAGGATCACCGCTTAACCCTTCTGCTTACTAGTATAGAGGCACTCCTAGATGGTCTGGGTTCTTACGGTCTCAGCATTTATGACTTGTTCAGGCCAGGATCTCAGGAACACAGGAGGTAAAAAGCAGGCTTGGCAAAATAATAAATGCTTTTATCTCTATCTTTCTCTAAAATGACAGATATACCTATTTTTTGTATCAACCATCAGAGCAAACTTTATAAACTGACTCACAGCATGACAGTTACAGACTGACTCACAGCATGACAGTTACAGATGACATCACAACATGCAGTTAACTCCTTATGAACTGGCTACAACTAAAATGTAATATAGAGTTTAAACACATAACATCACATTGTCTTTGTAATAAAACTAGGTGGCTGGTTTTTGCAGCACTGTGCATTTGCTGTGTGGATGTGTTAGGAATTAGGAGCCTGCTATTGACTGATATTAGTAATGATTGGCAAAAGTTATAGACCCCCCTCCCCCCACACCCTTATCAAGCTCTCTTGAGTCATACACTACTATACTGAGCTGCACAAATAGATGTATATCTCCTGAATTATGTACTATAGCGATAAACAGCTATTGCAATGTATAGACACTTTTTAATTCTCTTTTAGATAAAATCCTTATGGTGACAGTGTGGCATTAAAGGATGTATTATTAATGTTCTTATTGTGTATTACTTCCTCACCTTCCCTGATACTCCCAGGACTCTCCTCCTCCTTCACCTGCTGCTGATCTCTTATATTCAGATCTTCTTGTTCCAACTTGGAGACAACGGGAGGCCTCACATCTAAAGGTCCTACAGATAGAGATAAACAGATTATAGACTTTCACCATTTTATTATTTACTATCGATCTGGTGTTTGTGTCTTATTAATATCTAAATCCTTTAGTAGAAAGATCCACAAAGACAGAAACAACCGAATGTTATTACTTTGTATGGACAGAAGACCAGATATTGTGTCATTGGGGAGAAAATAACCTTTATTATGAGCTGCGATGTGTGTAAAACTTCTTGGGTGAGAGATGAAGGACAAATAAACCTCAATAAAGACTGAACTAAGTGATAATTGTCCATAAGATATTACTCACCTTCACTGATATTTACAGGAATTTCCTCCTCTTTAATCTCCCGGGGACTCCTCATATTTGGCTCTTCTTCTTGGTCACACTCTGAGAGAACTGATGGTGTCACTTTGTCACTGTCTGTACAAAGAAACATGAGACGGTCACACGCTGGGATTTGTTACATGTCTTTATGGTCAATACAAATAAATATGAGAGGGTCACGCGTTGGGATTTGTTACATGTCTTTATGGTCTGTACAAATAACATGAGACAGTCACACACTGGGATTTGTTACATGTCTTTATGGTCTGTACAAATAACATGAGACAGTCACACACTGGGATTTGTTACATGTCTTTATGGTCTGTACAAATATACATGAGACGGTCACACAAGGATTTGTTACACTTCTTTATGGTATGTACAAATAAACATGAGACGGTCACACACTGGGATTTGTTACACGTCTTTATGGTCAGTACAAATAAACATGAGATGGTCAAACGCTGGGATTTGTTACACATCTTTAAGATCAGTACAAATAAAACTGTGACGGTCACAGGCTGGGATTTGTTACATGTCTTTATGGTCTGTAAAAATAAACATGAGACGGTCACACGCTGGGATTTGTTACATGTCTTTATGGTCAGTACACATAAACATGAGACAGTCACACGCTGAGATTTGTTACATGGCTTTACGGTTTGTACAAATAAACATGAGATATCACAGAATGGGATTTGTTGCATGTTTTTATGGTCTATACAAATAAACATGAGATGGTTACACGCTGGGATTTGTTACACGTCTTTTTGGTCAGAACCACCACACTCAAGACGTCACTCAGACCCCAGGACTCTAAGGAGTCATACATACATATAAAAGACATGTATTACATGGTTGATCTCTGTCTCCAGACATGAAGTGAGAAGATCTCACCTCTAGGTCTCACATAAATGTATCTTAGTGGAAGATCCATGTAATAGGACATGTTCTGCTTAACGTGTAATGTAATGACATGATATATATATATATATATACAGTGGATATAAAAAGTCTACACACCCCTGTTAAAAAATATCAGGTGTCTGTGCTGTAAAAAAATGAGACAAAGATAAATCATTTCAGAACTTTTTCCACCTTTAATGTGACCTATAAACTGTACAACTCAATTGAAAAACAAACTGAAATCTTTTAGGTAGAGGGAAGAAAAAATATAAAAATAAAATAATATGGTTGCATAAGTATGCACACCCTTAAACTAATACTTTGTTGAAGCACCTTTTGATTTTATTACAGCACTCAGTCTTTTTGGGTATGAGTCTATCAGCATGGCACATTTTGACTTGGCAAGATTTGCCCACTCTTCTTTGCAAAAACACTCCAAATCTGTCAGATTGCGAGGGCATCTCCTGTGCACAGCCCTCGTCAGATCACCCCACAGATTTTCAATCGGTTTCAGGTCTGGGCACTGGCTGGGCCATTCCAAAACTTTAATCTTCTTCTGTTGAAGCCATTCCTTTGTTGATTTGGATGAATGCTTTGGGTCATTGTCATGCTGAAAGATGAAGTTCCTCTTCATGTTCAATATTGACTGGTATTTGGAACTGTTCATAATTCCCTCTATCTTAACTATGGCCCCAGTTCCAGCTGAAGAAAAACAGCCACCACCATGCTTCACTGTGGGTATGGTGTTCTTTTGGTGATGTGGAGTGTTGTTTTTGCGCCAAACATATCTTTTGGAATTATGGCCAAAAAGTTCAACCTTGGTTTCATCAGACCATAACACCTTTTTCCACATGCTTTTGGGAGACTTCAGATGTGTTTCTGCAAAATGTAGCCTGGCTTGGATGTTTTTCTTCGTATGAAAAGGCTTTCGTCTTGCCACTCTACCCCATAGCCCAGACATATGAAGAATATGGGAGATTGTTGTCACATGTACCACACAGCCAGTACTTGCCAGATATTCCTGCAGCTCCTTTAATGTTGCTGTAGGCCTCTTGGTAGCCTCCCAGACCCGTTTTCTTCTTGTCTTTTCATCAATTTTGGAGGGAGCTCCAGTTCTTGGTAATGTCACTGTTGTGCCATATTTTCTCCACTTGATGATGACTGTCTTCACAGTGCTCCATGGTATATCTAATGCCTTGGAAATTCTTTTGTACCCTTCTCCTGACTGATACCTTTTAACAATGAGATCCCTCTGATGCTTTGGAAGCTCTCTGTGGACCATGGCTTTTGCTCTGGGATGCGACTAAGAAAATTTCAGGAAAGACCAACTAGAGCAGCTAAACTTTATTTGGGGTTAATCAGAGGCACTTTAAATGATGGCAGGTGTATGCTGACTCCTATTTAACACGATTTGGAATGTGATTGCTTAATTCTGAACACAGCTACATCCCCAGTTATCAGAGGGTGTGCAGACTTATGCAACCACATTATTTTTCTTTCTTTTTTTCTTCCCTCCACCTAAAAGATTTTAATTTGTTTTTCAATTGAGTTGTACAGTTTATAGGTCACTTTAAAGGTGGATAAAGTTCTGAAATGATTTATCTTTGTCTCATTTTTTCCAGCACAGAAACCTGACATTTTAACAGGGGTGTGTAGACTTTTTATATCCACTGTATATATTGCATGGGAATGGATGTAATATGTAGTGTGTGTGTGTGTCCCTCTAGAACGAGTGTGTGTATTAGTATGGTCAGTCTCCTATACATATCCCTTAGGCACTGTATAGTTGTACATACACCCCTTACTTCCCACTCATACTATAGATATATATATAACCCTCCACTCACAGTACACACACACATATTGTATATATCATGAGAATAACACTATATACTGCATGGATATGGATGTAATATGTAGTGTGTGTGTGTATATCCCTCTACAATGAGTGTGTGAATTAGTATGGTCAGTCTCCTATACATATCCCTTAGGCTCTGCATAGTTGTACATACACCCCTTACTCCCCACTCATACTATAGATATATATAACCCTCCACTCACAGTACACACACACATAGTGTATATATCATGGGAATAACACTATATACTGCATGGATATGGATGTAATATGTAGTGTGTGTGTGTGTATCCCTCTACAATGAGTGTGTGTATTAGTATGGTCAGTCTCCTATATATATCCCTTAGGCCCTGTATAGTTGTACATACACTCCTTACTCCCCACTCATACTATAGATATATATAACCCTCTACTCACAGTACACACACACACATATTGTATATATCATGAGAATAACACTATATACTGCATGGATATGGATGTAATATGTAGTGTGTGTGTGTATATCCCTCTAGAATGAGTGTGTGAATTAGTATGGTCAGTCTCCTATACATATCCCTTAGGCTCTGCATAGTTGTACATACACCCCTTACACCCCACTCATACTATAGATATATATAACCCTCCACTGACAGCACACGCACACATAGTGTATATATCATGGGAATAACACTATATACTGCTTGGATATGGATGTAATATGTAGTGTGTGTATATATCCCTCTAGAATAAGTGTGTGTATTAGTATGGTCAGTCTCCTATACATATCCCTAGGCCCTGTATAGTTGTACATACACCCCTTACTCCCCACTCATACTATAGATATATATAACCCTCCACTCACAGTACACACACACATAGTGTATATATCATGGGAATAACACTATATACTGCATGGATATGGATGTAATATGTAGTGTGTGTGTGTGTATCCCTCTACAATGAGTGTGTGTATTAGTATGGTCAGTCTCCTATATATATCCCTTAGGCCCTGTATAGTTGTACATACACTCCTTACTCCCCACTCATACTATAGATATATATAACCCTCTACTCACAGTACACACACACATATTGTATATATCATGGGAATAACACTATATACTGCATGGGAATGGATGTAATATGTAGTGTGTGTGTGTATATCCCTCTAGAATGAGTGTGTGTATTAGTATGGTCAGTCTCCTATACATATCCCTTAGGCCCTGTATAGTTGTACACACACCCCTTACTGCCCACTCATACAATAGGACACACAAACTTACATGTCCACAAGTTTCCCGCAGCTCTTTATCACCAACCTGTAGTTAGGCCGTCTTCCTCGTTCACTTCCGTATTTTTTTTTTCTTAGGCTACGCCTACTGGGGCTATATGTCCCGCTGTGTAGATACAAACTTCCTGTGTACGCAAAGTATTCTATCAGGAAGTTGTGCTATTAAAAATAAAATGGCAGATTGGGGTCATTACACCTGAGAATAAGAAAGGTTCCCTAGTGCTTATGAATGATGATCTTTGTCTTTTTAACATTGAGCAGCAGGCCAGCTTTTGCACTTTCTTCTTTTCCTTTAGTTCCTCCTCACTCATCTGAGTAGTATCATCGGCGTATCTGATGTTGTTGATATTCCTTCCAGCAATATTGATTCCGGCTTTGGATTCATCCAGCCTGGCCTTACGCATGATGTAGTTGAATAAATAACTTGACAATATACAACCTTGCTGCACAGCTTTTCCTATCATGAACCATTCCGTTGTCCCATGTTCTGTTCTTATGTTGCATCTGTGGTGACGTTTCATGGTATAGCTCACCGCTTCTTTGAGGTACACAAGCCCCTTCACCACGACAAGGTAGTGATCCAGAAGGGGAGATTTGTATTACATATTACTTATACTATATCACCAATATATTTATGTATCACTAATTCCGAGCATGAACACAAATACATTATTATTATTACTAGTGACTTGCCTGTCAAAAATGACGGGGCAATAAAATCTAAAGCCATGGCAATGCTGTTTGCCACACAATGTAAAGCTTTTTCTACTCTACGGACCTTTGGCGCTCATTGCAAGCCTTGCGCTGAGCGCCTTTGGTGTTCATCGCTTGTACTTTTACTCCTCTGAGCACCTTCAGCGCTCATCACAAAGACAGATATATATATATTTTGTATTTTGTTAACTAATAATTAATTTACTTAATAAATTAATATAATTTACCTATTTCTAATTAATGTATCAGCAATCATTAGCCTGAAAAGGTAACAATGTTTTTATTTTCCTGCAGCATGCAATGTAGAGTTGGACTGTTGCTGCCTTGAGGAGAAAGTGTTATCAATGTCCCAGCTGTGCATTAGAAATAGGCTGCGTGCGCGATGGCAAGCTGTTGGTTTAGTTGTGTAAAGCGACATTTTAGAATCGTAATGTTATTAGTTGCGGTTCGCAAGCATTTTCTGTCCTTTGTAATAGTATATTTTGTACCTCGTACGTTCATGTGTGAAAGTGGTACGCGGTTGGCGGTATTTTGCTTGTGTAGCTGAGGCGATTTTTGAGTGGGAAACTCGGCCAAATCGACTTAAATTTGCGTTCCACCTCACTCCCAGACGTCCTGGCTGTTCCCCCTGCTGTGTGTGATGTTTTAGTTGTATTTTTTATGTTATTTTTTTGGTTTGCGCGGTTCGGTAGTTACGAAAAATACGAACTTAACTCCTGTCCCGCGTCTCGTAATTTTTTGTTTTCTATGTCCCGCCTTGGTCAACTGCTTGCAGCCTAAGGTGATCTAGTGTCTACTAAGTGTTGGGTGGCTAAGTCCCGCTCATCGCCTTTGTTTTACTGCCTACGCGAAGCTCCAAGGTGACGAGCGCCAAAGGCGATGAGCGGGACTTAGCCACCCAACACTTAGTAAACGCTAGATCACC
Source organism: Discoglossus pictus (assembly GCA_027410445.1). Taxonomy (NCBI): domain Eukaryota; kingdom Metazoa; phylum Chordata; class Amphibia; order Anura; family Alytidae; genus Discoglossus; species Discoglossus pictus. The sequence goes on from JAPZIH010000724.1 coordinate 341,605, forward strand.
TTAGGCTGCAAGCAGTTGACCAACGTGGGAATTTAAAAAAAATAGCAGTTATGTTCAGCCGAACCGCACAACCCAATATACACAAAAAATAACATAAAAAATACAACTAAGTTAAGTTTGTATTTTTCCTGTGTGTTACGACCCCAGGAGTGAGGGGGACAGGATCACCGCTTAACCCTTCTGCTTACTAGTATAGGGGCACTCCTAGATGGTCTGGGTTCTTACGGTCTCAGCATTTATGACTTGTTCAGGCCAGGATCTCAGGAACACAGGAGGTAAAAAGCAGGCTTGGCAAAATAATAAATGCTTTTATCTCTATCTTTCTCTAAAATGACAGATATACCTATTTTTGTATCAACCATCAGAGCAAACTTTACTAACTCACTCACAGCATGACAGTTACAGACTGACTCACAGCATGACAGTTACAGATGACATCACAACATGCAGTTAACTCCTTATGAACTGGCTACAACTAAAATGTAATATAGAGTTTAAACACATAACATCACATTGTCTTTGTAATAAAACTAGGTGGTTGGTTTTTGCCGCACTGTGCATTTGCTGTGTGGATGTGTTAGGAATTAGGAGCCTGCTATTGACTGATATTAGTAATGATTGGCAAAAGTTATAAACGCCCCCACACCCTTATCAAGCTCTCTTGAGTCATACATTACTATACTGAGCTTCACAAACAATAGATGTATATCTCCTGAATTATGTACTATAGAGGTAAACAGCTATTGCAATGTATAGACACTTTTTAATTCTCTTTTAGATAAAATCCTTATGGTGACAGTGTGACATTACAGGATGTATTATTAATGTTCTTATTGTGTATTACTTCCTCACCTTCCCTGATACTCCCAGGACTCTCCTCCTCCTTCACCTGCTGCTGATCTCTTATATTCAGATCTTCTTGTTCCACCTTGGAGACTACTGGAGGCTTCACATCTAAAGGTCCTACAGATAGAGATAAACAGATTATAGACTTTCACCAGTTTTTTTATTTACTATCAATCTAGTGTTTGTGTCTTAAAATCTTTTTAAATCCTTTAGTAGAAAGATCCAAAAAGACGGAAACAACTGAATGTTATTACTTTGTATGGAGAGACGACCAGATATTGTGTCATTGGGGATAAAATCACCTCTATCATGAGCTGCGATGTGTGTAAAACTCCTTGGGTGAGAGATGAAGGATAAATACACCCCAATAAGGACTGAAGTGAGTGATAATTGTCCATAAGATATTACTCACCTTCACTGATATTTACAGGAATTTCCTCCTTTAATCTTTAATCTCCCGGGGACTCCTCATATTTGGCTTTTCTTCTTGGTGACACTCTGAGAGAACTGATGGTGTCACTTTGTCACTGTCTGTACAAAGAAACATGAGACGGTCACACGCTGGGATTTATTACATGTCTTTATGGTCTGTACAAATAAATATGAGAGGGTCACGCGTTGGGATTTGTTACACGTCTTTATGGTCTGTACAAATAAACATGAGACGGTCACACACTGGGATTTGTTACACGTCTTTATGGTCAGTACAAATAAACATGAGATGGTCACACGCTGGGATTTGTTACACATCTTTAAGATCAGTACAAATAAACCTGAGGCAGTCACACGCTGAGATTTGTTACATGGCTTTATGGTCTGTACAAATAAACATGAGACGGGCACACGCTGGGATTTGTTACACGTCTTTTTGGTCAGAACCACCACACTCAAGACATCACTCAGACCCCAGGACTCTAATCATACATACATACATATAAAAGACATGTATTAAATGGTTGATCTCTGTCTCCAGACATGAAGTGAGAAGATCTTTCCTCTAGGTCTCACATAAGTGTATCTTAGTGGAAGATCCATGTAATAGGATATGTTCTGCTTAACCTGTAATGTAATGACTTGATATATATATTTATATATATATATATATATATATATATATATATATATATATATATGTTTACTGTATATACAGCATGGGAATGGATGTAATATGTAGTGTGTGTTTGTATATCCCTCTAGAATGAGTGTGTGTATTAGTATGGTCAGTCTCCTATACATATCACTTAGGCCCTGTATAGTTGTACATACACCCCCTTACTCCCTACTCATACTATATATATATATAACCCTCCACTCACAGTACACACACACATATTGTATATATCATGGAAATAACACTATATACTGCATGTATGTATATGTATATGTAGTGTGTGTGTGTATATCCCTCTACAATGAGTGTGTGTATTAGTATGGTCAGTCTCCTATACATATCCCTAGGCCCTGTATAATTGTACATACACCCCTTACTCCCCATTCATATTATAGATATATATAACCCTCCACTCACAGTACACACACACATATTGTATATATCATGGGAATAACACTATATACTGCATGGGAATGGATGTAATATGTAGTGTGTGTGTGTGTATATCCCTCTACAATGAGTGTGTGTATTAGTATGGTCAGTCTCCTATACATATCCATTAGGCCCTGTATAGTTGTACATACACCCCTTACTCCCCACTCATACTATAGGTCGCACAAACTTACATGTCTAGAAGTTAGGCCGTCTTCCTCGTTCACTTCCGTTCCCCCGCCCTTAGGCTACTACTACCGTGGGTAGGAAGACAAATTACGGGACGAGACTACGGGTCCGCCATTTTGGTTATGGGCAAGAGCTAAAAAGTATTAAGAAGTATTGGCAACAACGCTCGCCATGTTATAGGATGGGATACATTGCTAGGGAATAAATTGAAATCATCTCACTGATTGCATTGTATATATGACATTGACAGATTGCATTAAGGAGAGGGGCAGAGACACAGGGGAGGGAAGAGGTGGGGAGAGACACAGGGGAGGGGAGAGGTGGGTTGAGACACAGAGGAGGGGGAAGAGACACAGGGGAGGGGAAGAGACACAGGGAGGGGAGTTCTGGTGTATTTTACCCTCTGTGTGGGACATCTTTCTGGAGTTGAATAAAACAAAGATGGGATCCAAGTAACATAAGAATATGGCACTGGAGCTGTGAGATTATACTGGGAGATTCAACACTATCTCTCTATCTATCTATCTATCTATCTATCTATCTATCTATCTATCTATCTATCTATCTATCTATCTATCTATCCCTCTATCTATCTATCTATCTATCTATCTATCTATCTATCTATCTATCTATCTATCCATCTATCTATCTATCTATCTATCTATCTATCTATCTATCTATCTATCTATCTATCTATCTATCTATCCATCCATCCATCTATCTATCTATCTATCTATCTATCTATCTATCTATCTATCTATCTATCTATCTATCTATCTATCTATCTATCTCTCTATCTATCTATCTATCTATCTATCTATCTATCTATCTATCTATCTATCTATCTATCTATCTATCTATCTATCTATCTATCTATCTCTCTATCTGTCTGTCTATCCATCTATCTATCTATCTATCTATCTATCTATCTATCTATCTATCTATCTATCTATCTATCTATCTATCTATCTATCTATCTATCTATCTATCCCTCTATCCCTCTATCTATCTATCTATCTATCTATCTATCTATCTATCTATCTATCTATCTATCTATCTATCTATCTATCTATCTATCTATCTATCTGTCTGTCTATCCATCTATCTATCTATCTATCTATCTATCTATCTATCTATCTATCTATCTATCTATCTATATATATATCATGTCTGATGGAGGGGTGTTCATGTGCCATTTAGTGTATATATTTATATATATATATCGTGGTAGGGAAGGCTAATATATTCTAGATGGTTTCTTACTTTTATTCATATATATATATATAATTTTTCCTCTTTTTATAACTTTCTTTTTCTCATGGTAATTACAGAAGCATGTAATATGACACAATGTCCACAAGGTGGTGCTGTAGGATAATGAATGGAATTTAGATATAACTATAATTGCATCTTAGACTGATTTTGTAAGTTTCCACTAGATGGCGCTGCAGGATCATAAATCACTTTCAGTGTCACCCTGAGAGGCTCTGAGTATAAGAGAAAAGATGATTTTACATTACATTCTAATAATATATATATGTGTGTGTGCTGATAAAGATATATAGGTCGCACAATCTCTATAAATAAAGTGCAGCTCTTAAAGCACCACTGTAGTACAATAAGAAAATACAGTTGTTTGTCAGGTATGTACCAAACTAACAACATTAGCAGCTGTGTAAGTCATGGACATAAAGCATTATTCAGGAAAATCCGTTGTTTTGAAGACTGTTTATCAGGAAACCATTTTGTGTTTGTTACATAATTTCCTCAGAGCTGGATCATGAGGGCCTGTGTTTTGGGTGAAGGGAAGTGTGGGGAATGAGTGAAGAGAGAGCCATTGTAAGGATAATTGTATAATACTGAAACCAACACAGCTCATTCCCTCTCATTGGCCCAGCGGCAGGCCCCTTGCATCATTCACTGCAACATCATCTCTACAGAAATGTTAAATCCCCTCCCGCACACAACTTCCATCTTTGTATCATGGTCCTGCAGAGGCATCACATTGTATTTGTTATAACTAATTAGGAACTAAATATATATATATATTTTTCAGACTTAACGTGTCGTACAATTTGTTTTCCAGTTGGTATTTTATTGTTAAACAACGTGAGATGTCCGGCCACCGGGGAGTCATAGTCATTATTTATTGCACTAGCGACTTGCCGTCAAACATGATGGCAATACCATTTGAAGGCTGGCAATGCTGTTTGCCACACAATGCGAGGTTGCTAAGTTGCGGGGTGAGAGCCAAAGGCGCTCATCACGGTCCTCATAATGAGCACCTTTACGGGCTTTGCAATGAGTGCCTTTTGCCGATTTTTTAACACCTTAAAATGCTATTAAACCTCAATTTAAGCTTTTAAATGTTATTACATTAAATAAATGGTAAATTTGTGTTCACATTTGAACGTCTAAAACACGTTAAAGAGAAAAAACCTTTATTATCACATTTACATATATTTTATTTAAACGTCCACATTGATTTATCTTTATCTTTTTCCCACACTAATACACATGTGATGCATTATTAATACAAATATACAAATATATTTTTTTATCTCTTTTTTATTAAAATGCTGAGAGACAGGAAATGCTCATTATTATGGGCTCATCCCTCTGATTGGTCTATCAATGTTGCTATGGTCCTTCATTCTGCACCAATGAGGTAACAGGCGTGGCATGGGGGCGGAGCTGTAGGCTCTCACTGAGCAGGATCACTTTTACTTGCTGCCCATTCAGCTCACCCAATGAGAAAAAAGAAACACCTTCCCCTCACACTAAGCAAATAATAAGTGCCTCAAGGGTCCTAATGAACCCCCATAGTCACAATCTCCTAAGATGACCCCTACAGCCATATCTCTAGCCTCCATGGTTGTCACTTTTGATCCACATGTCCTCTAAAAAAAGAATATACACCATGATATGTCTCTACATATCACTGTGGGGGTTTACATGGACCCCCATGGCACCCACATCTACTACCAAGGGGTTCACAAGTACACCCATAGTCCCTAACACTAGCCTCCAATCTACTTAATATAAAATTACACTAAATCTAATTACAGGAGGGTCTCGGCGCTTCTACAATAAAAGTGGATATAGAAAGTCAGGGTAAATCTATCTGTGCCATGATTACAAAGACTTAGCTGACCAGGTCACCAACACGATACTGGCTCCTACATTGAAGTATCTACCTGATTATCTCAGACCACTTATAGCAAAAGTACTAACTGGAGTAGTGACCTCCCATGGTATGATCCAGTGGTACCAATGCTCCTAGATGATATTAATACTATAGTCACAATGTAGTGTCCTCAGTTTGATGAGATAGTTTGTAGTTTCCAATCAATTGGCTTCAGAGATCACAAAGGTTACTATAATGTGTCTAGATACAATGGGGCATTGGGTCATGAATATTGGTAATTGATACAAAAAAGGATATTTCCCATAATCCATGCTGTTAAATAATGGTGAGAACTGTAGCATGTGGGTGTCATGCTGTACATGAAATAGAGGGTGACATTTGTGTCTCCTGTGAAGGTTTCACCAGTGAGTAAGGCCCAGCGGATTGGTGAGTCTCTGAATCACAATGGCGTGTATATTCACCTCCATATCTACAAGCAATGGTGTATGGGGGGTTGGTGTGAGCTGCCAGGTAATACTACAGGTGTGTTTATGGAAGTAGCGTTAGAAACTACCCGCCAACCAGAAGAAATGACATTTCATCTCTTATCTTTATACTACTCCTGAGACTTGGTTCTTCTGTGACTCAGGATTATAGGACCACTATAAAAATAACATGCTTCACTGGCCCTTTAAGGAGTGTCACCCCAGTTGACAGTATCAGAATCAGTCTAATTCTGATATAATGCAAATAATAATAAAGTAATGTTTCAATTCATCTAAATGTATAAGAGACTATAAATGTCATGTAATTCAGTCTTGGGACGTCCTATGACCAAGAGAGACAAACCCTGTCCATCATATAATCCCTAAACACCCTTCAGTGTGATAGGGCTATAAATTATGTATAAATATGTCACAGAGAGCCCAAAGAAACCAAAGGACTGGACAAGAGAGTAACCTAAATTCAGTCCATGTAGGTCACTATTTTGTAGTCAAATATGCAACTTAAAGAGGCCAACTGGAACCAATCATCAGAAAATAAAATGTTCCGGAAAGGGCCACAATAATCTCTATGTCTCACCAATGGAAACCTCCTATCTGAGGGGCTATGGTGCGCCCCACAAACTAGCTGACAAACGCCCTGTAATGATGTTCCTGAGAGGGCGACAATAATCCCTATGTCTCACCAATGGAAACTTCCGATCTGAGGGGCTATGGAGCTCCCCACAAACTAGCTGACAAACGCCCTATAATGATGTTCCTGAGAGGGCCACAATAATCCCTATGTCTCACCAATGGAAACCTCCTATACGAGGGGCTATGGTGCGTCCCACAAACTAGCTGACAAACTCCCTATAACGATGTTCCTGAGAGGGCCACAATAATCCCCATGTCTCACCAATGGAAACATCCTATCTGAGGGGCTACGGTGCACCCCATAAACTAGCTGAAAAACGCCCTATAATGATGTTCCTGAAAGGGCCAAAACAATCCCTATGTCTCACCAATGGAAACCTCCTATCTGAGGGGCTATGGTGTGCCGCACAAACTAGCTGACAAACGCCCTATAATGATGTTCCTGAGAGGGCCACAATAATCCCTATGTCTCACCAATGGAAACCTCCTATATGAGGGACTATGGTGCGCCGCACAAATTAGCTGACAAACGCCCTATAATGATGTTCCTGAAAGGGCCACAATAATCCCTATGTCTCACCAATGGAAACCTCCTATATGAGGGGCTATGGTGCGCCCCACAAACTAGCTGACAAACGCCCTATAATGATGTTCCTGAGAGGGCCACAATAATCCCTATGTCTCACCAATGGAAACCTCCTATCTGAGGTGCTATGGTGCGCCGCACAAACTAGCTGACAAACGCCCTATAATTAGTGATGTCGCGAACATACAATTTTCGGTTGGCGAACCGCGAACGCAAACCGCTGCAAATGTTCGCGAACCGGCGAACATCGGCGAACTGCTATAGACTTCAATGGGTAGGCGATTTTTAAAACCCACAGGGACTCTTTCTGGCCACAATAGTGATGGGAAAGTTTTTTCAAGGGGTCTAACAACTGGACTGTGGCATGCCGGAGGGGGATCCATGGCAAAACTCCCACGGAAAATTACATAGTTGATACAGAGTCTGGTTTTAAGCCATAAAGGGCATAAATTACCTAACATTCCTAAATTGTTTGGAATAACGTGCTTTAAAACATCAGGTATGATGTTGTATCGATCAGGTAGTGTAAGGGTTAGACCCGCTTCACAGTGACAGACCAAACTCCCCGTTTAACGCACCGCAAACAACCGCAAACAGTCCATTTGCACAACCACAAACTCCCCATTTGCACAAGGTTGGATACCAAGCTAGCCATGTCCCGTTCCATGTCCTCACTGATGTCATTGAAGGTCTCTTCCTCCACCCAGCCACCAAGGGTCCCCGAAAGGTGACAACAAGCCCCCTGGGACGCCTGCTGTGTTTGGTCTTCCACCTCCTCAAAGCCACCTTCCTCTTCTTCAGACTCCTCTCACTGCATTGCCTCTCTCTGCATTTTTATAAGGTGTGTTAAGTAGTACTACTATTATCAGTTTAATACCTGTTACAGCACATATCATGGGGCGTGTATAAGGCCTGGATTTTTAGAACCGGGAGATGGAAAAAGATGCTTTGTTGGTCGTATCACTTCAATTTTGGGGCACTTTGAGACATTAGCTTCTTACGCTCAAACATGTCCTTTACAGGCACCTGACTATGGGCAAATGAGCAGGAACTGATGATGCTGGACCAGGAGGAGGATGGCGGCTTTGAGTTTGTGTGCTACTTGTACTCATGTGTTGGTCTGGAGTCACCCAAACGTTAGGTCTCAACCTGTAGAGGATAAGGGAACCAGGCTAGACCTCATTCATCATTACTGGTTTTGACAGATTGGTACTATGCGTCCAAGCTACTGTGACAACAGATATGAGTGGCACTGTGCACTTGCAAAAGTTGGCAGAGTAGACGCTGTAGGTCTGACACACACGCTTGCAGACAAGTAACTGCTAAGCAATCTATTACAGTAGAAAAAAAGTTTTTTTGTTTTAAATGTACACTACTGTTACACCAGATATGAGTGGTGTGTTAAGTAGTACTACTCCTATCAGTTTAATCCCTCTTATGTGCCTTTTTTTGGGGTTTGGTTGTTGAAGGCACAGTGCAGCACCAGAGGCCAGAAAAATCAGGCATGTACACATGCCTGAAAAATTAGGTATTGTTGATCTTGCAGCGAGCAGAGAAGAAGGTAGGCCTGATTCAACGCCCCAGCCCGCATACCCACACTCAGAGATTGAGGGGGGGACCTGAGAAGGCCACGGGTCGGAGATATAAAGGGGGGCCACCCCAAATAAGCACACAAGCGGGGACAAAGGTAGTGAAGGGGACATAGAGGCCCATGGACTGACGGTCGCCATCTTGGCAGGAAAAGGGCCCAGCAATTAAGCCAAACTGACCCAGCACAGGCAGCTACTTGAGACAAACGCTGTACAATTACACCTTAATAAAGCTGAAACATGCAGCAGCAGGGATTCTAAACGGCCACACGGGGACAAGGAGGCTAACAGCCCCCACAGTCTCTGCACCACTCTTTTTAACAGATAACCCAATGGGCTAACCAGGGACCTTGCCCACATAAAAAAACAGAATTTTATTGGAGGAATTATTAGTGTCTTTACCCCAAGAGAGGACATAATATACGGTATCTTTAGACTACCTGATGGCCAAACCTCCTTTAGCCCCAATGCTATCCAAGAAACATTTCAAAACTTTATCTGACTGGGTGTCTATAGAGGGACATTAGTACTGACCTTTATATTACTGGGGGTCTATAGGTGACATTAGTACTGACCTTTATCTGACTGGGTGTCTATAGAGGGACATTAGTAATGACCTTTATCTGACTGGGGTTCTATAGAGGGACATTAGTACTGACCTTTATCTGACTGGGGGTCTATAGAGGGACATTAGTACTGACCTTTATCTGTCTGGGGGTCTATAGGTGACATTAGTACTGACCTTTATCTGACTGGGGTCTATAGAGGAACATTAGTACTGACCTTTATCTGTCTGGGGGTCTATAGGTAACATTAGTCCTGACATCCTGCTGCAGTATTATTACTCCTAGTACTCCTAGGCTTGCTACTATTAGATATAATAACCTCAGTTTCGTTTCCTTATCTGTTGGTAACATCAAAATATGATTATTAAATATTTCATACTAGCGACTTTCCCGTCAAAAAATGACGGCAATGTGATGTATATGTTTGTGAAGTTGTTTAGTTATTTAAATATATTTTTGACCCTTGTAAGTATTGTGATATGAACATGTATTTTTGTAAAATGTTGATGTAATGGTTTTTTAACATGAAATTTGTATCTGAAGAATTGTTCACTTTAATATACATAGAATCCAGAGGAAAGTAAAAAGTAAAAAGACTTTTTGAAACGTCCCGAATTTTAACATGAAGTTTAAAATATATGTAAGCAATAACCTTGAAAGTATATATTTTTAAAATTGAACTTTATTTTTTATGTAACTTTTTTATTTTTCAAAACATTTGTATAATTTTGAACATTATAAACAGGAACATAGTGAATACATTTTTTAACGTAATTTTGTATTAAAAGTATTAACATTTGAATGTAAAAACAGTTTAACTTTAAATTAATCAGTATTAACATGCAATTTGTATCAGAATAATTGTTAAGTTTAATATACATTGAATGTAGAGGAAGGCATACAGTAAAAACTCTCCATAAACCGTAACTAATGAAAGTAATTCCTTACTGACCACATAAACTGGCGATAAACATTAATGTAGGTAGTAATCTTAAGATAACAGACAATATTTACATTGTGACTTAAAAGGTGCTTGAGCTCTTAACATGAACTTTGTAATATGTTGAATGAAATAACTTGAAAATATTGTTTTTAAACTTGTAACATTAGAAACATTAACATAGTGACTTAACATTTTAACATAATTTTTCATAGAAATGCAAGGCAAGTATTTTGTGAGGCGAATTATCCATAAACATGACTTCCATTAATTATGACTGAATTAAACAACAAATTGTTATGTATTTTTGAATGCTTTTCCAAAATGTTTGCATGGCTTTAGTTTGTATCCTGCAAAGTTATAGTACTTCATAGTAGACAATGTTTTTAGTAAAAATACGTCCATCTTCTAATAAATCACCTTGACTTTCATTTTTTTCAATGTAAACTTTAATAGCCTGTGGATTTTTGCACCGTGACAATGCAACGTACAATTGACCATGTGCAAATACTGGTTCTTCCAAAAAAATACCCACAGATTTGAAAGTTTGACCTTGTGATTTATTAATGGTCATGGCAAATGCCATAATAATGGGAAATTGTCTTCTTTGAAGGATAAAAGGGAGACTACTTTCACTTGGTGCTAAATCTATTCTTGGTATGAAAACTCTCTCTCCTTTATGGGTCCCAGTTAAAATTTCAGCATCTATAAAATGGTCCCTTAATTGTTGAACAATTAATCTTGTGCCATTGCATAGGCCTTTTTTGGGGTTCATATTTCGCAGTAACATGATAATTGCACCTTTCTTTAGCTGCAAAATATGTGGTGGCATTCCAGAAGGAGTTAGAGAGTTTATGAATTCAGTCGAAAAGTTAGCCTGACTTTCATTGTCATCAGCAAGTACAGAATCAGCACTGTGATAATTTCTTTGTGGTGCATTATTTTTTTTAAAGATTTCATTATTGAGGATTAATGCATCTTTATTTTTACACGTCAGTATGACTTGGTTGGAAAGCTCGGAATATTGGTTGGCAAGCTCGGAATATTCTTCGTTATTGATGCTCCCTTCAAATATAGCCGATATAATATCTTGTTGACAAATCATCTGAGGTGGGATCTCTACAGTGTCATCAGCTAAATGTAGTATTTTTTCTGTTCTGCCTTCTCCAATTTTAATAAGCCAATCATTGAAATCATATTTTGTTGCAGTTGAAGATGGGTAAAATGTTTCCATACTGTGCTTGACTTGATACAGGTTTCGATAATGTCAGTTCGATTTCCATGTACGACAACAGGTAATGTTTGTCTAAAATCGCCACCCAACAACATTACCTTTCCACCAAATGGAAAAATATTATCCATGACTTCACAAAGCAAACGGTCAATACATTGGAGGGCATAGCATGACATCATTGTGGCCTCATCTATTATAATTAATTTACATTTCTTAAATTTCTTTGCTTGTAAGGATGTCATGCGAATATCTGACACAGAATTTTCTAAAATAGGCACTGGCACTATGAACAGTTCTTCCACCTTCTAATAAAAGTGCAGCAATTCCAGTAGTGGCAAACGCCATTGCTATTTGTCCTTGTGCTCGTACTGAACTCATTAATAAATTGTACAAATAGGTTTTTCCTGATCCGCCAGGTCCATCAAGATAGAAATAACGCTCTGTCACCATGTCATCATCTATTGCATTTTTAATGGAAGGAAATGCTTGCAATTGTAGTGTATTTAAAGTTGCAAGTCTTTCTTGTGTTCTTTCTGCTTGTAGTTAAATGTCATAGTCTTCAAAGTTTATGTCATCTATAAGACCTGGATAGGGCAAATTAAAACTTGCACAACTTAATCCATGAGTTAAAAAGACTTCTTGGATTTCCATTAACGCTTTTAAGTGTGCAATGGGTTCATTGTATCGTCGCATAAAGTCTTCAGCCATATTACTTTTAAAAGTCTCCCACAAAGCTAATGAATTTGGAGCATTTGAGAAGATACAAATAAAAGCAAATTGTTCTCTCATCTGTCGTGGCATTTGACATTGTGCTGCTTCTTCTAAACATCTTTCCCACTCTGTATCATCAGCAAGTAAGTTTCTATGTCTTGCAGCTAAATGGAAGGATTCATATACAATGTCATTAACAGTTCTTAATTGTTCAAAACTTTGTGCTCCTGGAACATTTGAAAGTAATATCCGTAAGCAAAAACGTTCAACATCTCTTGGACTGACTGTGTAAATTCGTGGAATTATTTTATTGCCTCTGGTTTTTCTTGGTCTCCATAATCCATTCACAAAAACATAGTGATATGGAATTTCAATATATAAGTATTGTGTTGCTTGAGCATCATTTGAATTTAATGCAAACCATGCAGTTAGTGTAGTGTGACGATCTTCACTTTGGGCCAATGCATTCATTTCATTTCCAGCATGGAAATAGACTAAATGTCGTTGTGGCAAATGTACTGCTAATCTATATACTGCATGTGATCTATCATGCATTTCAAATTTTAAAAGCCACCACATAGCTTCTGGTGCACTGACATAGCGAGCATCTACATGAGATGCAAGTTCATCATGTACTAACTCACTACATTCAGGGTTGTCTGCACTTTTGACGACTACAGTAGCTGCATCATAGCCTTTGTAAATATATTTGTAGACATATTTAATGGATTTGATGGAAGTGCAGGCTTCTACGTTGATGTGGGCGTTGTAGTTCATGAGTAAATGTGGATTGTAGGGTACTACATATCTATTGTCCACTTTTTTTACACGAATAATGGCACTATCTCCTTCTCTTCTTTTATAAAGTGGATATCCATCACAATTTGCATATGTTTTGTCTCTATAATCTTTTGGAAAATCTTTTGAACATTTATTATTTTCCATACATGGTGATTGTGGATTAAGGTCTCCACAGGCTCCATGAATCATGCGATGAGTAACAATCTCATATAGTCTACCATATAGATCTGGATCTGGTAGTTCAGCAACTATGACTGCATCCACTTTGTCCGAAGTATCTAATTTATCTTTCTCTTGAAGTATTATGAGAAGATGTGCATGTGGAAGGCCTCTTTTTTTAAATTCAATGGTATATACATAAGCAAGACATTTGCCAAATAACTGATTTATAGTGAAGTCACGTATTAATTCATTTAATTTGATCTTAAAAACTCTGGCTACTAAATCTGGTCGATCTGAAGCACTTTGTCCAAGAAGTAGATTTTGATTAATTTCTGGCCATTGTGGATTACATGTAAATGTCACAAATAAATCTGGTTTTCCAAATTTTGTCACAATAGCCATAGCATCATTGTATCTTTCTCTCATATTTCGAGGAGATCCTTGAAAGGAAGATGGTAAAATGATGGCTTTGCCAGCTGTCATGTCTCTGCTTGTAGCCACGTCAGCAACATAGTCCATGAGTCCACAATATTGTTCTACACGTAGTTTATCTTGTTGATATTTTATAAAGTTTAAATTATTTGCCTCAACTTGCAAATATGAATCAATAATCCATTGTTGTGTTAGTTTTCCACCACATAAAATTGGATTAAATTCATCTCTAATAGCAATTTGAGCAACTTTAAATTCAAGCATAGAAACATTATTTCGGATTCTGGCTTTAGCATTTGGGTAACTGGGAAGGGTTAATTTTGGTTGCCAACCTGCTTCTCCATGTGGGAAAAAGATGGGATATGTCATTGGATCTAAATTTGGACTTAAGATATTAATATTAATAAATGGTTGCTCCTCATTTCTGGGATATGACTCACAATGAGCGCCAAAGGTCCTCAGAGTACAAAAAGCATCACATTGTGTGGCAAACAGCATTGCCATGGCTTCAAACTTTATTGCCCCATCATTTGTGCCAGGCAAGTCGCTAGTGATATAATATAACATAATGCAATACAATATTATACAGTACACATGGGTGTTGGAACTGGGGGGGGGGGTAAGGGGTAACCCCCCCCCCCCCAAGTTTTTTATCGTATGTATGTATGCGTATAGAAGCTAACAGGGGAGGAGAGAGGGGGAGGAAACACAGGGGAGAGGGAGAGGAAGACACAGGAGAGGGGAGAGGGGGAGGAAGACACAGTGGAGAGGGGGAGGAAGACACAGGGCAGAGGGGGGAAGAGAAACAAGGTAAGGGAGAGGTGAGGGGAAGAGACACATGGGAGGGGGGAGAGACACAGGAGAGAGTGGGGGGTATTGACACAGGGGAGAGGGGGGGAGAGACTAATGGGAGGGAGTGGTGAGGAGACACCGGGGAGAGAAAAGGGGGTAAAGACACAGAGGAGGGGGGAAGAAACACAGGGGAAGGGAGAGGGAGTAGAGACACGGGGAGAGGGGGTAGAGACACAGGGGAGAAGGGGGAAGAGACACAGATGAGGGGGGGAGAGACACAGGGGAGAGGGAAGGGGGGAAAGACACAGGGGAGGGGGGAAAGAAACACAGAAGGGAGAGGGGGGTAGAGACACAGGGGAGGGGGGAGTGTCAGGGAAGAGGGAAGGGGGAAAAGACACAGGAGAGGGGGGAAAGAAACACTGGGGAAGGGAGAGGGGGTAGAGACACAGGCAAAGGTGGGAGAGACACAGGGGAGAGGGGGGGGAGAGACACATGGAAGGGAGTGGGGGGGAGACACAGGGGAGAGGGGGGGAGAGAGACATGTAACGGCTACCCCGGTAGTGAGAGGGTACCAGCCGTTGGAGACGTCCTTTTCTGAAGCAAGGTGCTGTGCAGTAATGAAATATTTATTCCCATCCACGATATCCCATTGTATAATCCAGGAGTACTGTAAAATGCGGCCGAGTAACGGTACCATAAATCCCCCCAAAGAACGAGACGATGCTACGTTTTGAAGGGTCAAGTAGAACTCTCCTTTCTTAAAAACAAAAACACATTTTTAAACACTTCCCATACACAGTAGGGGCAGTGACGACCTTTGGTCAACCCCCACGTCTCCTCCCCTCAGATAACAGGTAACACAATTAAAACAGACACAATTTTAACCACATTCTGGATGTACCCCAAATACAGGGGGTACACCTTTAAGTCCAGCACCGTTCAATATCTCTCACCCAGGGGAACAACATATACAAAAATGGCATGAATCAGACCAGGGGTTCAAAAGTTAGTAAAAGTATGTTTTTACACATAACACACAGACATTGCACATATCCCCCACACAATACACATATAGGACAATAGGTGAGTCACACCTCCCTGGCAACTTGGATACAATCAGACATTAATTAGATCATTCTTTGTTCTTATCAGAGAATGAAAACACTTTGGAAAATGCAAGGATCCTTTACAACTTTCTTATCTCTTGAATCTCTGTAACAGGATTATCTATTAGCCTAGGTCTGCAAAAGTCTGGCTAATATTCTGAGCCAATATATTCTGTAGAACATCAACCAACATATATATTGTAGGATCATATTTTAGCCATAATAATCATAAAACAGGGTAAAACAGTGATGGGTTCCGTTACACACCTCCCCCGTGACCATAAGCCGGCATACACGGTCTGATCCCAACGGATCGGCCTGGGGATGTCCGGACAAAACGATTTGTTGGTCACTTCTACAGTTTGACAACCCATCAGCATTACTGCAATAAACATTTCAAGGAGAGGGAAAATACATTTTACAAACTGGTTTCAGACAATTAAATAATTAGGCAGAAAAGCATCAGCCTTCCAAATGAACTGAAGTCCTTTAGCAAAACCGTCCCAAGTTGCAGAGTACATTCCTCCCCCAGCTCGTGGTCGGGCCCCTATTGTACAGGGCCCACTGTTCTTCCCCTGTACACCCACCCAAAAAAATCCAGGATCCCATCCCAACAGTCCAGTATCCCAATGTCCAAAAGGTGGGCCACAATCTCTGTCCCATAGAAACCCCTTTCCATATAAAACATTCCCTCTCATCCCCTCTATCGTCGGCTAATGCTCGGTACTTTTGGAGGGTGGGGTCCTGTCTAGTTTCCTTCACAAGCTCTTCGGGGGTGTCCCACGCTATGGGTCTCTCTGTGGCGTTAGTGCTAAGTGTCTGCTTGTGGCTTACCTGGGTCTCCCGACCTGTTGTAGGAACGTTCTCGGTACGGGTCTGTGAGCGGGTGGTCACGGGACAAGCAGCAGCAGTCGTGGGTAAAAAGGCTGAGGCTAGAGGGCCAATATCGTTGCCCAGCACAACCTCAGCAGGTAAATTGTCCATGATGCCTACTGTGGTCTTTCCCGACCCGACTCCCCAATCCAAGTGTACCCGGGCGGTGGGTAAGCGAAAAACAGCCCCCCCTGCGACACGGACAGCAACAGTACGGGTAGATACATGCTCCGGTTTCACAAGATGTTTCTGCACCAACGTGATGGTAGCGCCAGTGTCCCTTAGGCCTTGTGCTACCTGTCCATTTACACGCACCTCCTGGCGGTGATGCTGGCGGTTATCTGGGGATGCAGCTTGTATGGGGTTTGCCTCGTACAGGATGCCCAAACACTCCTCAGGGCTCCCTTTGGTTTCCAGGCAGTGAGCAGCAGAGGTACGTGATAAAGGGATCTCTGGGTTATTGGTCGGGCGCCTCCAGTTGTTATTGGCTGATCCCAAGGGGCAATAACGAGCAATGTGCCCCGGGTTGCCGCAGCGATGGCACGTCATTTTGTAAGAATCCTGGGGTTGGTGGTTAGACCCCTGAGGTTGTGGCGGTCCTGGGGGTACTGGGGCCCGAAATTCTGTGCTTGCAGCGGGCATTGAGGTGCGTGGCTCTGCTCTAGAGGTTGGTCGTGTGGACCCTTGGCTCACCTTTCTGGACTCTGCGTATTCGTCCGCTAGCCGTGCTGCCTCGATTAAGTTAGCAGGGCGACGATCTCTCACCCAATCCTGTATGTCTGCCGCCAGATCTCGGAAGAAATGTTTCATCAGGAATAGCTGTAGTACTTCCTCTCCTGTGTTGGCATTGCACCCTCGCACCCAATGTGATGCCACCCTTTGTATATTGCTGGCCCATTCCATGTGGGAGTCTGCAGACTTCTTTTTAGACTCCCTGAAGCGACGGCGATAAGTTTCTGGGGTGACGGCATATCTGGTGAGCAGTGCAGCCTTCACCCGGCGATACTGCGCAATATCTTCCTCAGTAAGCGCCCGAAAAGCCTCATTTGCTTTTCCTGATAGCTTTCCAGCCAAAATAGTGACCCATTGGTCTGGTGGTACCTGGTGTAGTGAGCACTGCCTCTCGAAGTCAGCCAAATATCCATCAATTTCTTCCTCACTTTCCACAAACGCTTTGAAGGCAGTGAAGGGTATTTTCTTTACTGTAGCAGCGGGTGGGGGAGTATGAACTGTATGTGCCAGGGGTTGTCTAGCTCTTGCCAGTTCAAGTTCGTGCCCCCTCCTATTTTGTATCTCCGTTCTCGCTTCCCGGAACAGCTGATCTATTAGCTCCACGGATGTTGCTGGGTACATGGATAATCTCCGCTGAACCAGGTTTGTAATTTCCTCCTCCTCGCTGGCAGGGGAAGGTTGGTCCACGACCTCCATGGATCGATCCATCTCGTCCAGCTCCAGCAAGTCAGCTATCAGCTCTCTCCGTGGTCGGTTGCTGGCACTCCTTCCTCTGGTTTCCAAGAGATCCTTTAGTGTGGATCTTTTCAGTTTAGCGTACTGGGATTCCATTCAGCACTTGCGTTGGGGATGAAAAGGACCATCCCACCACTGCCATCCAATGTAACGGCTACCCCGGTAGTGAGAGGGTACCAGCCGTTGGAGACGTCCTTTTCTGAAGCAAGGTGCTGTGCAGTAATGAAATATTTATTCCCATCCACGATATCCCATTGTATAATCCAGGAGTACTGTAAAATGCGGCCGAGTAACGGTACCATAAATCCCCCCAAAGAACGAGACGATGCTACGTTTTGAAGGGTCAAGTAGAACTCTCCTTTCTTAAAAACAAAAACACATTTTTAAACACTTCCCATACACAGTAGGGGCAGTGACGACCTTTGGTCAACCCCCACGTCTCCTCCCCTCAGATAACAGGTAACACAATTAAAACAGACACAATTTTAACCACATTCTGGATGTACCCCAAATACAGGGGGTACACCTTTAAGTCCAGCACCGTTCAATATCTCTCACCCAGGGGAACAACATATACAAAAATGGCATGAATCAGACCAGGGGTTCAAAAGTTAGTAAAAGTATGTTTTTACACATAACACACAGACATTGCACATATCCCCCACACAATACACATATAGGACAATAGGTGAGTCACACCTCCCTGGCAACTTGGATACAATCAGACATTAATTAGATCATTCTTTGTTCTTATCAGAGAATGAAAACACTTTGGAAAATGCAAGGATCCTTTACAACTTTCTTATCTCTTGAATCTCTGTAACAGGATTATCTATTAGCCTAGGTCTGCAAAAGTCTGGCTAATATTCTGAGCCAATATATTCTGTAGAACATCAACCAACATATATATTGTAGGATCATATTTTAGCCATAATAATCATAAAACAGGGTAAAACAGTGATGGGTTCCGTTACAAGACACATGGGAGGGAGTGGGGGGAGACACAGGGGAGAGGGGGGGAGAGAGACACATGGGAGGGAGTGGGGGGGGGGAGACACAGGGGAGGTCTTCTGCTTTATTATTATTCTTATTATTATTACTATATAATGTGTAGATGTACCGGCTGGGCATGCTCTTGTGCATTATTATTATTATTATTATTATTATTATTATTATTATTATTACTATATAATGTGTAGATGTACCGGCTGGGCATGCTCTTCTATATTATTATTATTATTATTATTATTATTATTACTACTATATAATGTGTAGATGTACCGGCTGGGCATGCTCTTGAGCATTATTATTATTATTGTTATTATTATTATTATTAGTATATTATGTGTAGATGTACCGGCTAAGCATGCTCTTCTAAATTATTATTATTATTACTATATAATGTGTAGATGTACCGGCTGGGCATGCTCTTGTGTATTATTATTATTATTATTATTATTATTATTATTACTATATAATGTGTAGATGTACCGGCTGGGCATGCTCTTGTGTATTATTATTATTATTATTATTATTATTATTATTACTATATAATGTGTAGATGTACTGGCTGGACATGCTCTAGTGCATTATTATTATTAGTAGTAGTAGTATTTTACTACTAATAATAATAATAATGCACAAGAGCATGCCCAGCTGGTACATCTACACATTATATAATAATAATAATTATAATAATAATAATTATAATAATAATAATAATAATGCATGCCCAGCTGGTACATCTACACATTAAATAGTAGTAATAATAATAATAATAATAATGCACAAGAGTCCTTCAGCACTGCACTGGACACTGAATAAACTTGCCTAGCTATGGTTTTCCCTATTGATGCAGTATCATCCAAACTGTCCCTCCTCTCATTAAGACTGCAAGTTACTTATGATTCCAAAATGGCTGCTGTCCATGAGGTTGAAGGGTCTGGAAGGGAGTGTATGCTGCTGATTGGCTGGAATGTGTCTGCTGACTGTGACATGCAGGGTCAAAGTTTGCTCAATGATAAAGTATTGGGGGCGGGTCGAATCTCGCATATGTTCGCAGTTCGCCGCGAACGCGAACATGCTATGTTCGCCGAAAAAAGTCATCCGGCGAACTATTCGCGACATCTCTAATCTGCATAAGAAAATAAAGAGATATGATTCTTTGACTCCCAATTGAGTGTCGTCCAATATGGGTGGATGGGGCTTGTGAGACTGTGCAGTGTTTCTACTGGATATTTTACGGTATACCAGCGGAGATATCGGACTTATTATTCCAACTCTGTTACACTCTTTATGACCATGAAGAAGAGTGTCCAATGTGAATGAATCCATGTTGTCCTATGTGACTAAAATATGATTATAATATGGATTGTATAATAGGCTCTCCAAGGTTATGGAAATAAGGGATATATTATATATATATTCTTGTAACAATTAGAACTCTGGTCTATTTAATGCTATATACAATTTGACCAGTACCTTGTGCCATTATGTCCTTTATTTGAGTATTGGTTTAATACTTAATATGATGAATATCTTTAAGCAATACTCAATATTTATATATCTATATAATAATAGATTAATGGACATATTTAGAATGATATTCATAGACTTCCTAACATCACCAGTATTGTGCATGCTCCTCTCTGAATCAGGGGGTTATTTGTATTTTGTTCTCATAGTTCTACAATATATATGTTTTTCCATAGGTGAATACCCTTTATAGGATTTCTACTATAGTGTCATTTTTATACTGAAATATTAGTTTTCCTTCTTTCTATTTCTCATGAATTATTCGTTTTTAATGTATATATAAGCTATTTGGTATTAATCTTTATGTCTCCATGGTAACAGAATGGCTTAAATAGTCCTCCGTCTGCTTTATCGGTAACTCCTGATGAAATTGTTTAGAAACGTGCGTCGGGTTGCACGTTACGTGACGCTGCAACGCTGACCTATGACGTCAGTAGCGGACGCATAGGCAGCGTTCGTGGAGCTAGGAGGTGCGGCTCTCTTCTGTATGAGCCCCCAGCTTTACCTATTGACTTTAAAAGTCCCCATTTCCTCCTAGAGAGCACTAGCATTCAGACCATTATGGAATAAAAAGGAATAACATGCCAATTAGTTGAATAAGGAATGTGGACGCCATAGTCTTTTATAATAGGTAGCTCCTCTGCATTGATAGTTTTAGGAGTGGTCTTATATAATTATTAGGACCTTTTGAACTCACTATCAGCATTTTATGTTTTCCTATAGGCCACCTCATTTTATTACCACTTAGCACTTTGATATATTAATGCATTTTTCTGGCATATCCATTGGGTATTCAGTATTTTAATACCCATTATATTTATGATTATGTGATTTAGCATAAACATTATCTGCACTTAGCACTGGTCACTTTTCATTTTGTGCAATATCTTTCACAGCACTTTTCTTATAGCTCTTCACTGCACCTAGCACTTTATAGTTGGATTACATATTCAGTGCCCTTATAGGATTATTTACACATATATACAGTGGCATATTGAGTCCCACCAACTCCTTATCTAGTTTCACGTGACGTCAGAATATCAAGATTTTAATTTGGATTTTTAATTAAATCATTAAATGCTAAGTTTTATATATTATTCTCTATATTACAATTAGGCCCTAGGGTGCGCACCATGTACAAGGGATATGCTTTACTTTTTCTTTTCTTTATTGTTATGCTTTTATATATATATGTATATATAAAGTACACATGAACAAGATAATTACAAATTTTAATACTATGATAGTTACGGCAAGTGAATATTATTAAAATAAATTGTAAATGTATTTTAATTTAAAGTTAAATAATTCCCAGAAGATACAACATAAGATTTCAGTAACACGTTTATATATTTTGCCATCACATGTAAGGTGAAAATGTATAAAGTCATTAATATTTCAGATCACCATCTTACTAAGCGTCCAGCTAATGACATCACAAGGACTTCCAATCTGTGAGGAGGACTAATAGTCTTTTATAAGACTAATTACCTTTGTACATAGATATAATAAATTGCATGGTAACAACATATAGATCTAATGAAGATAATAATATATATATATGTACTAGCGACTTGCCCGTCAAAAATGACGGCAATAAAAACTGAAGCCTGGCAATGCTGTTTGCCACACAATGTAAGCCTCTCCCCCTCTACTTTACTGGCCTTGTGATGAGCGCCTTTGGCGCTCATCACAGGCCTTGCAATGAGCCCCTTTGGAGCTCATTGCGAGTCTCTCCCTCTGTCTACTTCCTCCCTCGTGTCTTATTTCCCCCCTCCTCTCCCTCCCTTGTGTCTCCTTCCACCTCGTCTACCTCCTTTGTATCTCCTGCCCCCCTGTGTTTTTACCTCCCTCTCCCTCCAGTGTCTCTAAACCCCTCCCCTGTGTCTCTTTCCCCCTTCTCCCTCCTATGCATCTCTCCCCCCCCTGTGTCTCCCCCAACCCTCCCCTGTGTCTCCCCCAACCCTCCCCTGTGTCTGTTCCCCCCTGGCCTGTGTCTCTTTCCCCCTCAGCCCTGTGTCTGTTACGGCCTTCCTCGTGTCTCCATTTCCCTCCCTTGTGTATCTTCCCCCCTGCACTCTCTCCCCTGTGTCTCTTCCCCCTCCTCTCACTCCCCTGTGTCTCTTCCCCCTCCTCTTTCTGTGCCTCTTCCTCCCTGTCTTTTCCCCCTCACCCTCTGTGTCTCTCCCCACTCTGTGTCTTCCACCCTCTCCCTCTGTGCCTCTTCCCCCGCCTCTCTCTGTGTGTCTCGCCACTGTGTCTCTTCACCCCTTCCTCTGTTCCCCCCCCTCTGTGCCTCTTTCCCCCTCTCTCTGTACCTCTTCACCCCTTCCTCTGTTCCCCCCCCCTCTGTGCCTCTTTCCCCCTCTCTCTGTACCTCTTCCCCCCCTTCCCTCTGTGTCTCTTCCTCCCTCACACTCTGTATCTCTCCCCCCTGTGTCTCTTCCCCCCTCTCCCTCTGTGCCTGTTCCCCCCTGGCCTGTGTCTCTTTCCCCCTTCCCCCTGTGTCTGTTCCCCTCCCCCCCCCCCATTTCCCTCCCATGTGTATCTTCCCCATGTTCTCCCTCTGTGTCTCTCCCCCCTCCCTCTGTGTCTCTTCCCCCTCCCTCTGTGTCTCTTCCCCACTCTCCCTCTGTGTATCTTCCCCATGTTCTCCCTCTGTGTCTCTTCCCCACTCTCCCTCTGTGCCTCTTCCCCACTCTCCTCTGTGCCGTGCCTCTCCCCCCCTCTTCCCCACTCTCCCTCTTCCCCACTCTCCCTCTGTGACTCTCCCCCCCCTCTTCCCCACTCTCCCTCTGTGACTCTCCCCCCCCTCTTCCCCACTCTCCCCCCCCTCTTCCCCACTCTCCCTCTGTGACTCTCCCCCCCCCCTCTTCCCCACTCTTCCCCTACCCCTCTTCCCCACTCTTCCCCTAC
Source organism: Discoglossus pictus (assembly GCA_027410445.1). Classification (NCBI taxonomy): domain Eukaryota; kingdom Metazoa; phylum Chordata; class Amphibia; order Anura; family Alytidae; genus Discoglossus; species Discoglossus pictus. The sequence continues at coordinate 365,159 of JAPZIH010000724.1, forward strand.
CCCTCTTCCCCCCTCTTCCCCACTCTTTTACCTGCTCTCGGGCCGCGCTGCGCGCAAGCGCGGCTCGCGTCGCGCTCTGCCATGCGCGTCTTAAGCGTGACGACGAATCGCAGTTAGACAATTATAATATGTGATATGGT
>JAPZIH010000724.1:365318-415110 GCA_027410445.1 Discoglossus pictus
TACAGTGCCACATGGGAGACTATTGGGCAAACTAAGGGATACAGGAATTGCAGTAAATATCTGCTCATGGATTGAGAGCTGGCTAAAAGACAGGAAGCAAAGGGTTGTTGTAAATGGAACATACTCCGATTGGACTTATGTGGTAAGTGGGGTTCCTCAGGGTTCAGTATTAGGTCCTCTCCTTTTTAACATATTTATTAATGACTTAGAGGTAGGATTGGAGTGTGGGGTCTCCATTTTCGCTGATGACACAAAGTTGTGCAAGGTAATTAAATCAGATAATGATGTGCTTTCCCTCCAAGGGGATTTACATAAAATTGAGGAATGGGCATCTAAATGGCAGATGAGATTTAATACGAATAAATGTAAGGTTATGCATCTGGGAAGGAAAAATAGCCATGCAATTTATAATCTTAATGGAGCAAATCTAGGTGTATCAGATATTGAAAGGGATTTGGGAGTGCATGTGGACAACCACCTAGGTAACAGTGCTCAAAGCCAAGTAGCAGCTGCAAAGGCAAATAAAATATTAGCATGTATTAAGAAGGGTATAGAAGCCAGGGAAGCAAATATAATTCTGCCACTATACAAATCTCTAGTACGCCCTCATTTGGAAAATGGAGTACAATTTTGGGCACCACTTCATAAAAAGGACATTTTAGAGCTGGAAAAGGTACAGAGAAGGGCAACGAAACTAATAAGGGGAATGGAGGGGCTAAGTTATGAAGAAAGACTAACCAAATTAAACTTATTTTCTCTAGAAAAAAAGGCGTCTAAGAGGAGATATGATTACCTTATATAAATACATCCAGGGTCAGTATAAAGATTTGTCAGGGGAGCTTTTTGTGCCAAGAGGTTTTCAACTGACAAGAGGACATCCCTTGAGGTTAGAAGTAAAAAGATTCCACCTCAAAGAAAGAAGAGGGTTCTTCACTAGAGATGTCGCGAATAGTTCGCCGGCGGACTGTTCCCGGCGAACATAGCATGTTCGCGTTCGCGGCGAACATATGCGAGATTCGACTCGCCCCCAATACTTTATCATTGAGCAAACTTTGAACCTGCATGTCACAGTCAGCAGACACATTCCAGCCAATCAGCAACATACACTCCCTTCCACACGCTTCAACCTCATGGACAGCAGCCATTTTGGAATCAGAACCAACTTGCAGTCTTACTGAGAGGAGGTAGACTGTAGGTGATACTGCATCAATAGGGAAAACCATAGCTAGGCAAGTTTATTCAGTGTCCAGTGCAGTGCTGAAGGACTCATCAGATCTCTGCTGTAAACACAGCACCCCAAAAAGCCCTTTTTAGGGCTATAACATCATTTTTTTCCCTTTTTTTTCTGTGTAATCTAACTTCATTTGCCTGTCTCCCTGCTAGCCCCTGCTTGTAAGTGTGTGTGTCAGGCTCACAGCTTATACTGTGTGTGCACAACGCATACAATATAATATTGTTTACTAGTTGTCTACTTTTAAAAAACCCAAACTTTTTTTTTCTTCAATCTAAGTGCATTTGTCTGATCGTCAATCAAAGTTCATTTGCTTGACCGCTACCCATAGTGTGTGTCTTGCTTACAAGTACTGTGCCAAGAGGTTGTGTGCTTGCTTGAGCTCCAAACAAAAGGCTTTTTAGGGTCTTAGTCCCTCAAATACAAGTTTTATTTTAACACCTTTCTGTTTATAAGCACTTTGTGCACGGTGTTGTTCATTTTTGGGAGTTTTTGTGGTATTTTTCTTAGTTTAATTTAAGTTTTAGTTTTCTGGGAGCCAAGCTCAGCTCTCTATCCCAGGAGAGTGAGCTGTCTCCTGGATACTTTGCCACACCCCTCCCTTAGCACTACACCTTCACTCCTGGAGCTTTTTTTACTTTGACTTTTTTTTAAAAGTTTTTCAGGTTTTGTTAAAGTTTTGTTTGGTGTTGGGTTTTATGTTTTGGGGGGAGAGAAGACAAGTAACATCTTTGTAGGCAGAGGGGGGAAAACAATTTAAAGTTTTTGTTTAAAAGGCTTTTTTTTACATCTGACACAGAGACACAGAGGGGTTACAAAGCCTCTGTGTTCTCTGTGTTGTTGCAATTAGCACACCTTGCAACAGGCCATTAACCCTTCCACTGCCAAACATCATCTCTCTCTCTCCCTTAGTTTTGTCTTTTTGTTTCTTTTTCACACTTTTATATTTTTAAAAAGAAAAAAAAAAACAGTAGAAAATCATAAAACCAAAAATAAGAATAAATAAAACAAATAAACTAAAAAAAAAGGGTCTAAACATGAGGGATAAGACCATTAAGAAGCCTCAGGGGTCAAAAGGGGGAATAATGGCCCCTGAAAATCCTAGCTGCAGCACTGCACAGCATAGGCCCCAGGCAGATAAGGCAGCCCCAGCTCCTGGTGGTTCTGCCAGCAGACCTACCCCTGTGGCTAATACCTGGTCACAGGTGGTTTCTGCTGGCCCCAGTAATACCACCGCTGGGGCTGAGGGGCAGATCACCAGGAAGCATGGGGTTAAATGTCAGATGCCTGGGGTCTACAGCATTGATATCTATCTGCGTGCTGCAGCTAATGTCGTCAGCCCCTCTGTTATAGTAGCAGCCAGCAAAATGTACGGGAAAGCAGTTTTCTTTACCCGTACTCTGGCTGCTGCTCACATTCTTTTACAGAGAGGCGTCACAGTGGGGGGATTATATGTCCCAATAGAACCCCTGGAAGGGTTGGGCACAAAAGTAACACTCTCTAATGTGCCCCCCTTCCTACCAGACTCCCTCCTGCGCCCCCACCTGCTAACCCTAGGGGAAGTAAAAACACCATTTATTAAAATTCCCCTGGGGTGCAGAGAGAGAGCACTTCGTCATGTGCTCTCTTTCAAGAGGCAGGTACAAATGTGCCTGCCTCAGGGCGCAGAAAACATAGAGGGGTCTTTTGGGGTTCCATTTGAGGGGGTGCTCTACAGGATTTTTTACAGCACTACGGAGGTGCAGTGCTATCATTGCAAGGGGTTGGGGCATACACGTAGGAATTGTCCTAATGTAAAGCATCATGCCCCAGCCCCAGCAAATGGCACCTCCGTCAGTACAGCACCCATCCCCGCTGAGCCCATAACAGCGGGGACCTCAAGGGTCATAGCCCCCCCACAGAGCTCAGGCAAGGAGGCCGTTCCTCAAGCCACCACCACAGCCTCCAAACCCCCTTCTTCCCCAAAAAAGCCATCTGTGTCTGTGGTCTCCAGCAAGACTGCAGACACGGGGAAAAAGGGGAAGAATGTCACCGGTCCTCCCAGTGTCACAGCTGCATCTCCCAAGTCCCAATCTGCCCCCACCATAATTACATCAGTTAGTGTGGGGGCACAGTGTAAGCAGAGGGATAATAAGCCCTCTGCAGGGGAGGCAGCTAGTGGCAGCTCCTCTTCCAGGAGTGACGTTCCCAGGAAGAGGAAGCATAAAACCAACAGGGAGGTTGCTGATAAGTGGGAAGTGCTCTATAGTGGAGCACCTCCCTCTAAAAGCAAGAAGAGGAACAAAACATCTCCTCCTCATCCGGTGACATTGTCTGGCCCGGTTAGTAAGCTCAGCCAGCCGGTGCCAGACCACACATCTCTCTCTCCAGACCCTATAGGGGTTAATGTGGAAAAGGGTCTGGAGGAAAAGCAGGGGCAAGAGGGTCTCCCAAGTGAGGCAGGGGTAGACAAGAAAGATCAGGTTCTGCCTCTGGCCTTTGAAGGGGGTCCCAACAAAGCCCCTGCTGAATGGGTAGTCAGTGTCCCTGAGGTGCTGAGCTTCAAGGGCACCAGTCAGTCTCCTCCTCCAGTGTCACTCTCTAGTGACGTACCTCAGGCTTTGTTAGAGCCCCAGTCCGAGTCACTACTGGAGGGGGGGAATATAGGCATGACCCCCATTCAGGACCCCATGGATTTGTCTGTCAGGGGGGATGTGGCACAAGGGGAAGTGGAAATGGGGGAGGGTGATAAAACAGGTTTTCCTGTTAACATCATGGGAGAGCCTGTCTTCCCTCCTCAGCCGTCCACTGACCCTAACATCAGTGCCATCCAAGTAGAGCAAGCAACGGTAGAACTGGCAGAGGAGGCATATAAAGCCTCCAAGGCTTCCATTAAGGAAGCCATGCCAGCCACTGCTGTCCAGCCAGCTACCCCTGAATGCACTCCTGAAGCTACAGGGGTGCAGCAGCAATCCAAGGGTCCATTATTTACCTTGAAGGGTGCTACAGGGACTCCTTCTGTATCATCTAAGAGGGGGTCCCTGAGAATAAAGCTGAGGAAACTGACTCCAGCTGGGGAGGATGGAGTAAAAGCCTTCAGCCAAGAGGAGCCCAGGGGTGACCCACTAGAAGGAACATCAGATTCTGGGTGGGAAATAGATCTATTCCTTGAGAGCACCCTTCAAGGACAAAAGAAAAGGAAGGTGCGGCTGGCCTTGGAGAGGTGGAAGAATATGTCGTTTATTCTCCACTCTCTCCAGCAATATCTAGTGGTCAGCACTAGGGCCAAGAATTCTGGGACTGCGGAGCATCTCTGCGTCCGGAAATTCTATAAAATGTGCGTGTCCTATCAGCAGTCTCAAGGGTCTGAGGAACGCACAATTCCTGACACGCAGTAATGGCTTTGCACATCAGCACGCTAAATACCAATGGCTGTCAAGACAGTTTCCGCAGGTTCCAGGTACTCTCCTATTTATATCGGGGAGGGTACTCTGTGAGCTTCCTGCAGGAAACTCACACCACTCCAGAGGCTGAGGCCTCGTGGCAACTGGAGTGGAGAGGCAGGGTCTTCTTCAGCCACTTCACATCGGCGTCATGTGGAGTGGTGACCCTGTTCTCAGAGTCTTTTCAGCCAGAGCTGCTGCTTGTGAAAGCTGTTATCCCAGGTCTGTCTAATCCACCTCCGGGTCCGAGAGCAGGGTAGCATCATTAACCTAGTTAATATATATGCCCCTGCTGGAGGGCCTGAGAGAGTGAGGTTCCTCGCCAGACTGTCCCAGTTTTTGGAGACGGTTGACGCAGATGAGTGTTTGGTACTCGGGGGTGATTTCAACTGCACCCTCGACGCTCTGGACCGGAATAGTCCAGAGCCGTACCCGCCTTCTGCGTCAGCCCTGGGGGAGATCATCGCCCGCTTCTCCCTGGAGGACATCTGGCGAGAGCAGAACCCAGGGGCATCAGACGGTTTCACCTACGTCAGGGTGAGAGCCGGTCTGGTGTCCCACTCCCGGATCGACAGACTATATATATCTAGTCACTATATGTCACGAGTCGGTTCTTGTGCCATTAGGCTGGCTCCGTTCACAGACCACAACTGTGTGTCTGTGACGGTGGCGCTAACGCCAACAGCGCCACGAGCCGCCTATTGGCACTTCAACAATGCTTTGTTGAAGGACCAGGGGCTCGTGACATTGATCCGGGAGTTTTGGACGGACTGGAGGGGTTGCAAGGGGGACTTTGCCACGTTAAAACTGTGGTGGGACGTGGGCAAGGTTCATTTGCGACTTCTGTGTCAGGAATATACCAAGGGTGCGAGTGGGCAGCGCGAAGCTGAGTTGGATTCACTCCGGGGGGAGGTACTCCATCTGGAGCAGAGGCTGTTCACTTGTAGGGACCAATCCCTGCAGAGCGAGTATGTAGAGAGGAAGGGTGTCCTCTGTGACCTGGAACGACTCCAGGCCAAGGGGGCATACGTGCGCAGCCGCTTAGGTTTTCTCAAAGATCTAGACCGCGGCTCGCGCCTCTTCTACTCACTGGAGAAAAAGGGGGGTAACAGTAGGCCCATCACCTGTCTTCTAGATGAAGACGGTGCCCCCCTTACAGATCCGGAGAGTATCCGGGACAGAGCCCGGAACTTTTATAAAGATCTTTACTCTCCGGATCCCATTTCTCCAGACGCCTGCAGGGTGCTATGGGAGGGGCTCCCCACAGTCAGTGAGGGTGTAAGAGAGCAGCTTGATATACCACTATCTTTTCAAGAGCTCTCTGAAGCCCTCCGTGCCATGTCCTGTGAGAAGTCTCCAGGACTGGACGGACTGACTGTAGAGTTTTTCCAATTTTTCTGGGAGACTCTGGGACCTGATTTCCATCTGGTCCTTGGGGAAGCCCTGGAGATGCCCCTGTCTTGTCGCAGGGCAGTACTTGCCCTGCTGCCCAAAAAGGGGGATCTCCGGCTTATTAAGAACTGGCGACCGGTCTCTCTGCTCAGCACAGACTACAAGATTGTAGCTAAAGCCATCTCGCTTAGACTTGGGTCTGTGCTGGCAGAATTGGTTCACCCTGACCAGTCCTATGCGATACCGGGCCGGACTATCTTTGATAGTATCTTTCTGGTCTGGGATCTATTGCATTATTCTCGCAGGACTGGTCTGTCACTCGCCTTTCTCTCTTTAGATCAAGAGAAGGCGTTTGACAGGGTGGACCATGGTTACCTCATAGCCACTCTGCAAGCGTACGGCTTTGGCCCACAGTTTGTGGGCTTTATAAGAACGCTGTACGCCTCTGCAGAGTGTTTACTTAAAATCAATTGGTCCCTAACAGCACCTTTGGTATTTGGACGAGGGGTGCGTCAAGGATGTCCCTTGTCTGGACAGTTATATGCACTGGCCATCGAGCCTTTCCTCTGCCTACTGAGGAAAAGGCTCACAGGGCTGGTGCTAAAAGATCCAGACATGCGGATTGTCCTTTCAGCTTATGCTGACGATGTGCTCCTCGTGGCCCAGGATCCAGTTGATCTTGAGCTGGCAAAACAGTGCCAGGAGGTATATTCATCTGCCTCCTCCGCTCAGATCAACTGGTCCAAATGCACAGGCCTTTTAGAGGGTAGGTTACAGGTAGACTCTTTGCCTCCCACGTTTCGTGACATCACGTGGGAGGCAGATGTCATTAAATATCTGGGGGTCTACCTGTCCGCTGCGGACGCTTCCGTCCCAGACAACTGGAGGGAGTTAGAGGGCAGTGTCCTCTCTCGTCTGGGACGATGGAGGGGTCTAGCAAAAATGCTTTCCCTTAGGGGGCGGACTCTAGTGGTGAATCAGCTGGTGGCTTCTCAGATCTGGCACCGGCTGATTTGTCTGAGTCCGACCCCCGAGTTTGTCACCAATATCCAGAGGAATTTGTTAGATTTCCTCTGGATGGGAAGGCATTGGGTCTCTGCAGGGGTGGCAAGTCTGCCTTTGGTGGAGGGTGGACAGGGAGTAGTTTGTGTGTGCTCCCAGTTGTCCACCTTCCGCCTTCAGTACCTGCAGAGATACCTATATGTAGTTTCCTCTCCGCAGTGGTGCGCACTGGCATCCAGCTTTTATCGCCAGTTGCGCAACCTGGGGTATGACCGGCAATTATTTCTGATCAGGCCCGAGGGGTTTGGGAGAGACCTCTTGGTGTTGCTGGCATACTACCAGGAAACCCTCAAGGCCTGGAGCATGGTCTCCGTGACCAGGCAGGGCGTGCCTTTGGGGGATGAAATATTCACGGAGCCCCTGCTATTTAATCCAGCAGTGGGGGCTCCAATGTTACAGTCCCCCAGTATCATCCGCCGCCTTAGTCATGCACGGATGACCCGAGTCGGGGATCTCCTGGAATACAGGCGTTCTGATTGGGTGTCACCCCAGGAGCTTGCGCTCCGTTTGAGATATGTGACGCCCAAAGTCTCAGGGCGCTTGCTCCAGGAGATTAGGGATGCCATCTCCCCCGAATCGCGCACCTTCCTTCGCGGGGCTTTGCAGGCCAGAGTGCCACATGCACCTTTCAACACCCCTGCTCTGGCTGTTTGCATTGGACACAAGCCCCGTTTTTCCCCTCAGGCTCCTCCTGTCCCCAACCTCTCGAAGTTGAGGGACATACCCTCGGCATGCTTTCGCGGCATGCCGAGGAAGAGCTTATATTCTCTCGTGCTCCATACAGTGCACTTCCTTGCCCTCGTGACCCCTCCCGATACCATCTGGAGGCGGGTCCTACCAGCTGACGAGGGCAAGAGGCCCCGGTGTAGGGAACTTTATTCTGATTTAGTTCCACGACCCACCGGGGACTTGAGTTGGAGAGTGCTCCATGGTGCACTGAGCACGGGAGAGTACTTAGCTAAATTCACGGACTCTCCCTCCACTTGTCCATTCTGTGGCAAGGGAGAGTCCGTGTATCATATTTATTTTAGTTGCGCCAGACTGCAGCCCCTCTTGTCACTCTTGAGGGGCCTCCTCCTGCAGTTCTGGCTGCATTTCTCCCCTCACATTTTTATTTTTGGGCGCCCAGTGTCCCAGGGCAATAAGGCCAGGGACCTCCTCATCAACCTGCTCCTGGCATTAGCCAAATTGGCTATATATAAGTCCAGGAAGCAGTGTTTGATAGGGGGGGTTCCCTTGTCACCTGAGGCCATGTTCCGGGTGCTGGTGCGCTCCCGTATGCGGGCAGAGTACCACCTGGCTTTGTCCACTGGGGGAATGGACGAGTTTGTCTCCCAGTGGGCTGTAGATGGTGTGCTCTGCTCGGTATCCTCCCATCCGGTTTCTTTTTCTCTCATAATTTTTATTTAGTTTACAGAACATGTTTTCTCATCATTTTAAAATACACTGTGCCAAGTTAAACCAATCCAGTCTAGTTCGGGTACCAACAGTCCACATTTAAAAAAAAATGACAGGCAGAGGCAGGACACCCCGCAGAGGCCGTCGTGGTGCTGTGATTCCCTTTGGCCCTAAAATAATGCCCAGTTTTTAGAGGCCAGTTACCCTGAACTTGAAAAGTTCAGAGGACGTAGTTGACTGGCTAACACAGGACACCCAATCTTCTACAGCTTCCGCTTGGAACATTAACGCACCATCCTCCTCCAGATTAGCTTCGGGCACCTCTCAAGTTACCACTCACCCGCCTGCCGCCACCACCAACACTAGTACCACAGCCAATTCAATTGATCAGTCAGAAGAGTTATTTACACATCAGTTTGAAGAAATGAGTGATGCGCAACCATTATTTACAGAGAATGTAGATAACAGGGATATGTCTCAGTCAGGCAGCATTACACACATGTACGTACGATGTGATGATGATGATGATGATGTACCCGCTGCTGCTTCCTTTGTTCAGTTGTCATATACAAGTGAGGCGGGTGATGATGATGACGATGCGTCCGTGGATGTCACGTGGGTGCCTGCTAGAAGAGAAGAAGAACAGGGGGAAAGTTCAGATGGGGAGACAGAGAGGAGGAGGAGACGAGTTGGAAGTAGAGGGAGGTCATCGCAACGAGCTAGTGGCACAGTCAGACAGCATGCATCAGCACCCGGTGTCAGCCAGACAGCACGCCAATCAACGCATGCTGTTGCCACCACCAGAATGCCGTCACCGCCGAGCTCAGCAGAGTGGCATTTTTTTTGTGTGTCTGCCTCTGACAACAGCGATGCCATTTGCAACCTGTGCCAAAAGAAACTGAGTCGTGGGAAGTCCAACACCCACCTAGGTACAACTGCTTTGCGAAGGCACATGATGTCACATCACAAACGCCAATGGGATCAACACATGAGTACAAGCAGCACACAAACTCAAAGCCGCCATCCTCCTCCTGGTCCAGCATCTTCATCCACATCAACCACTGCTGTCCTCCTTGCCCCCTCTCAACTCTCCACCACTCCGTCTCTCGCCTCTTGCTGTTCCTGCTCATCTCCTCGCAGTCAGGTGTCTGTCAAGGGCATGTTTGAGCGTAAGAAGCCAATGCCACAAAGTCACCCCCTTGCCCGGCGTCTGACAGCTGGCTTGTCTGAACTCTTGGCCCGCCAGCTTTTACCATACAAGCTGGTGGAGTCTGAGGCATTCAAAAAGTTTTTAGCGATTGGGATACCGCAGTGGAAGGTACCCGGCCGAAATTTCTTTGCCCAAAAGGCAATCCCCAACCTGTACTCAATTGTGCAAAAGGAAGTAATGGCATCTCTGGCACACAGTGTTGGGGCAAGGGTCCATCTAAACACTGATACCTGGTCTGCAAAGCATGGTCAGGGCAGGTATATCACCTACACTGCGCAATGGGCAAACCTGCTGAAGCCTGCCAAGCATGGAATGCGTGGCTCTGCAGAGGAGTTGGTGACACCGCGACGACTTGCAGGCAGGCCTGCTGCCACCTCCTCTACTCCTCCTACTCCGTCCTCTTCCATAACCTCCTCAGCTGAGTCCTCTTCTGCTGCTGCGTCTTGCTCCACATCAACGGCACCCCCCCAGCTCCCCAGATACTATTCCACATCCCGGATACGGCAGTGTCATGCCGTCTTGGGGTTGACTTGCCTCAAAGCAGAGAGTCACACCGGGCCAGCACTCCTGTCCGCCCTGAATGCACAGGTGGATCAATGGCTGACTCCGCACCAACTAGAGATTGGCAAAGTGGTTTGTGACAACGGAAGAAATTTGTTGGCGGCATTGAATTTGGGCAAGTTGACGCATGTGCCGTGCATGGCACATGTGTGTTATCTGATCATACAACGCTTTGTCCATAAGTATCCAGGCTTACAGGACGTCCTGAAGCAGGCCAGAAAGGTGTGTGGCCATTTCAGGCATTCCTACACGGCCATGGCGCACTTTTCAGATATCCAGCGGCGAAACATGCCAGTGAGGAGCTTGATTTGTGACAGCCCCACACGTTGGAATTCAACACTCCTAATGTTCGACCGCCTGCTCCAACAAGAAAAAGCCATTAACGAGTATATGAAGACATTTTGTTAAAATTAGGTGGCTAGGCCTTCTTTTTTTTACTTTTTTGGTTAATACATTTTCTTTTTTTTTACTGTGATTGCAATTTTTAAGAGAAACCTAAGACATGGTAAAACAGACAATAGTAAAGAGTATATCAGCAGTTAACACCAAAGTCCTATTATCTATCATCACTCCAGCAGTAGCGTATTATTTACAATATCTAACCTGCTCAATCGCCCTTGGGTTACTCTAGGGCAGGCTTCAGTAGGCGACCTCTCCTTTCCTCGGATGATTTTGCCGCCGGTTGCTTCTGAAGGGTCTCCTCTAGGGCTCCCCAACTCCGGTCTTTCCCCCCGAGTCGCTTCAACCATTAACAAATGTTTTATTATATTAGGGGTGCACTAAATGGGGATGTTATCAAGGGATCCCAAATTGTCTGGAACTGGGTGATTCTATCCAAGACTACATGGTTTAATCTCTCGTTGAGCAGTAAATAGTTTTTTTTTTTTATTAATTCCTGAAAGTTTTAATTTGGGGTTTTCCAACTACTAGCTATGTGTATTTTTTCTTTCAATTTTTTTTTTATTAGGTCAGGTAATATATCATATTCAAACAACCATTTCCATGTTACATATATATCCATACATGTTAATACATCACTGAGTTACCTTATCTCTATTAATACTCAGTTTACCCCTTTCCATTCCATAATCTTGGAGCTTATACCATATCCAGGGCTAGTATGTTATCTAGATTTGGTTGTGCCTTTAGCCTAAAAATATATATATATTTTTACTTTTCAGTTATTAATATAGCTTTAATTCAGTTTGTTTTAAGTTGATTCCCTTTAAGTCTTGAATCCGACTATAATTGGGAAAAAAAACAACTAGTTTTAACATTTAACATGTTGGGAAAGGGAAAGGTCCACAAACATCCTCCTTTTTTACATAAATATGATGTAAAATATAGCACTTACCTCCGTCCTCCGCCCCTCTAAGGATCCACACACACCTCTATCCATCCCATTCTCTTGAGAATATCCTCTCCCATTTAGGGGAGCCCCTATTCCGGACCTAAATTTCTTTAATTGTCTCCAGATGATTTGCTATCCCTTAATTGCAGCCACGGAGACCATATATCTCAAAATGTATCAATGGAGTTTTCTACTAAATGGGTAAGGCGTTCATTTATAAGGATAAAATTTAATTTATTTTTAACCACCTGAAAGTGTAGGGTATCCGATTTCCATTGTCTGGCTATATGGTTCTTTGTGGCCAATATGATGAACTTTAATTGCCTATTTTGAGCGGGCAAGAGACAGACATGCGGAACACCCAGCATGCAGTTTTCTATATTAGCAGAAATCTGAATCTTAAACATTTTGGAAGCTAGTAAGCATGTTTCTTCCCATAGTCTTATGACTGCCGAACACTCCCACCAGACATGAATAAATGTAGCCTCATTACCACTGTTCCTAAAACATGAGCTGCTCCGTTTTGGATCCCTTTTATTTAGCTTAAAAGGAGTAATATATGTCCTGTGTAGGACCTTTATTGAAGTCTCAAGCAGACTATAATTTAAAGATCCCCTACTTAAGCCTTGCCAACTTTTCTCCCATGTGCTATCTGCCAACTCGGTGCCCAAATCCCTCTCCCAGGCTTTGGTATAGTCTGGTTTGTTTGCCCATGAGTTTTCATTAAATAGTTCATACATGAGGCTAATAATACAAGGCTGAAAGGGGGAATCCCTACATTTTTTGAGTAGCCAGGTGTTTATTTGGGGGGTTCCCCTACCACTTATCGTATATATAAAATGATGTATCCTGCAAAAATTATAGTGTTCAGCCAGGGGTAAATTGTATCTATCTCTCACCCACTCAAAGGTCATTATTTTGTCGTCATGCCACCATGGACCAACCCTTATTAGGTTCTGAGACTTCCACCAACTGAGAGAGCTTTCCGGAAGATGTATCTTAAAGTGGGGATTGGGTACGATAGGGGTAAGATCTGATACCCGAGTGTCCAGTTTTTGTGTCCAGTTCATCTCCGTCCATATTTTTAATGAGTGCTTAATCAATGGGTTTTTCAAGTTTCTCAAAAAAGTATACAGGCCTGGAATCCATATTACTGTATCCCATGTATAAGGTGACATGCTTACATTTTCCATAAATACCCAGAGCGGCTGATGTGTTTTGGAGAATGCGCCAGAGGAATGAAAGCCAGCTGCGCTGCCTTGTAATACAGTTTGAGATTCGGGTCCCTACCCTCTTTTGGAAAGACTATGAGGTCGGCCTGATTCAATTAAGGGGGCATAGGTTCTCCATTTAGTATAGCGTTAAACAAAGATGTTAGGTGCGCGGGTAAGCAAGGGCTCAAATTTCTTATAGTACAGATGAGTAAAACCGTCTGGCCCTGTGGACTTGCCAAATTTAAGATCTTGGATTGTAGATTTAACTTCCTCTTGGGATATGTCTAGGTTCAAGCTGTCCAATTGAGGTACAGGTATTTTGTGGACTTCTTGCTGTAGTAGGAAGGACTCTATGTCAGATCCGTTACAGCTGGATTGGGATGAATATATGGTCTGATCGAAGTTTTGAAATGTTTCTTGGATAGCATTGGGGCTAAAGGAGATTTGGCCATCAGGTAGTCTAAAGATACCGTATATTATGTCCTCTCTTGGGGGGTAAAGACACTAATAATTCCTCCAATAAAATTCTGCTTTTTTTTTGTGGGCAAGGTCCCTGGTTAGCCCCTTGGGTTATCTGTTAAAAAGAGTGGTGCAGAGACTGTGGGGGCTGTTAGCCTCCTTGTCCCTGTGTGGCCGTTTAGAATCCCTGCTGCTGCGTGTTTCAGCTTTATTAAGGTGTAATTGTACAGCATTTGACTCAAGTAGCTGCCTGTGCTGGGTCAGTTTGGCTTAATTGCTGGGCCCTTTTCCTGCCAAGATGGCGATTGTCAGTCCATGGGCCTCTATGTCCCCTTCACTACCTTTGTCCCCGCTTGTGTGCTTATTTGGGATGGCCCCCCTTTATATCTCCGGCCCGTGGCCTTGTAAGGGTCGCCCCCTCAATCTCTGAGTGTGGATATGCAGGGATGGGGTGTTGAATCAGGCCTACCTTCTTCTCTGCTCGCTGCAAGATCAACAATACCTAATTTTTCAGGCATGTGTACATGCCTAATTTTTCTGGCCTCTGGTGCTGCACTGTGGCTTCAACAACCAAACCCCCAAAAAAGGCACATAACAGGGATTAAACTGATAGGAGTAGTACTACTTAAAACACCACTCATATCTGGTGTAACAGTAGTGTACATTTAAAACCAAAAACATTTTTTCTACTGTAATAGATTGAATAGCAGTTAGTTGTCTGCAAGCGTGTGTGTCAGACCTACAGCATCTACTCTACCAACTTCTGCAAGTGCACAGTGCCACTCATATCTGTTGTCACAGTAGCTTGGACGCATAGTACCGATCTGTCAAAACCTGTAATGATGAATGAGGTCTAGAGTAGCCTGGTTCCCTTATCCTCTACAGGTTGAGACCTAATGTTTGGGTGACTCCAGACCAACATATGAGTACAAGCAGCACACAAACTCAAAGCCGCCATCCTCCTCCTGGTGCAGCATCATAAGCCACATCAACCACTGCTGTCCTCCTTGCCCCCTCTCAACCATCCGCCACTCCGTCTCTTGCCTTGAACAGTTCCTGCTCATCTGCCCATAGTCAGGTGCCTGTAAAGGACATGCTTGAGCGTATGAAGCTAATGTCACAAAGTGCCCCAAAATTGAAGTGATACGACCAACAAAGCATCTTTTTCCATCTCCTGGTTCTAAAAATCCAGGCCTTATACACGGCCCCTGATAGGTAACGTAACAAGTATTAAACTGATGAGTAGTACTTACAAACACATCACTCCTATCTGGTGGCACCTTTGACTGCACGTGCCGTGCCCCAAAATTGAAGTGATACGACCAACAAAGCATCTTTTTCCATCTCCTGGTTCTAAAAATCCAGGCCTTATACACGCCCCCTGATAGGTGCTGTAACAGGTTTTAAACTGATAAGAGTAGTACTACTTAAAACACCTTATAGTAATGCAGAGAGAGGAAAAGCAGTGAGAGGAGTCTGAAGAAGAGGAGTCAGAGGAGGAAGGCGGCTTTGAGGAGGTGGAAGACAAAACACAGCAGGCGTCCCAGGGGGCTTGTTGTCACCTTTCGGGGACCCTTGGTGGCTGGGTGGAGGAAGAGACCTTCAATGACATCAGTGAGGACAAGGAACGGGACATGGCTAGCTTGGTATCCAACCTTGTGCAAATGGGGAGTTTGCGGTTGTGCAAATGGACGGTTTGCGGTTGTTTGCGGTGCGTTAAACGGGGAGTTTGGTCTGTCAATGTGAAGAGGGCCTAACCCTTACACTACCTGATCGATACAACATCATACGTGATGTTTTAAAGCACGTTATTCCAAACAATTTAGGAATGTTAGGTAATTTATGCCCTTTATGGCTTAAAACCAGACTCTGTATCAACTATGTAATTTTCCGTGGGAGTTTTGCCATGGATCCCCCTCCGGCATGCCACAGTCCAGTTGTTAGACCCCTTGAAACAACTTTCCCATCACTATTGTGACCAGAAAGAGTCCCTGTGGGTTTTAAAATTCGCCTGTCCATTGAAGTCTATGGCGGTTCGCCGATGTTCGCCGGTTCGCGAACATTTGCGGCGGTTCGCGTTCGCGGTTCGCGAACCGAAAATTTTAGGTTCGCAACATCACTATTCTTAATCAATTAAAAAAAAAACTTTATTGACATTTATGAGTCTTTCCGTACCTAAAAGCATCGTTTTTTTTATTTTCAAGCCCTTTAAACTCATTGCTTTGTTTGATGAAACAAATGTACATAGAAAATAGGAAAATTAATGGAAGGGGCTATTAAGGTTAAAAAAAACATAAAGATTATATAAAAAATATATATAGCTTACTTTACAGGTCCACAAATGTATTATGAGTGCTCAGCATAATGGTGTAGAGCAAAGTCTATACGTTATGGATCCCTTAAATCGAAAGGTTATTGGTAACCAAGCAAAAAGCAGCAATGCACAGTCCAGCATCATATCATGTATTGTAATAATACAAGCTGATACATTAGTACAACTTACTGCTCTATTAATGTGATTTACAACTCAGATATCCATAGATCTTTATGAGCTTGCTAACGTTTTTAATTACTTACATTTATATGATTTAAGTAGAATTGCATGATGTGTCATGTTGATGTGTAATGGCGGACTCATATTAAACCATTACCCACATTCCATACATACAACTGGTCTTTATCCTGTGTGAGTTCTCATGTGTCGCTTGAGAATTGAGGCCCAACTGAAACATTTCCCACATTCAGAACATGAAAAAGGCTTTTCTCCTGTATGAGTCATCTTATGTGTATTAAGGTGTGAGAGATGACGGAAACATTTCCCACATTCAGAACGTGGAAAAGGTTTTTCTCCTGTATGATTCCTCTTATGTGTATTAAGCTGTGAGGCCTGACTGAAACATTTCCCACATTCAGAACATGAAAAAGGTTTTTCTCCTGTATGATTCCTCTTATGTGTATTAAGGTATGAGGCCCGACTGCAACGTTTCCCACATTCAGAATATGAAAAAGGCTTTTCTCCTCTATGAGTCAGCTTATGTGTATTAAGGTGTGAGACCCGACTGAAACATTTCCCACATTCAGAACATGAAAAAGGCTTTTCTCCTGTATGAGTCATCTTATGTTTATTAAGATCTGAGACCCGACTGAAACATTTCCCACATTCAGAACATGGAAAAGGCTTTTCTCCTGTATGAGTCATCTTATGTGTATTAAGATCTGAGAGCTGACTGAAACATTTCCCACATTCAGAACATGGAAAAGGCGTTTCTCCTGTATGAGTCCTCTTATGTGTATTAAGGTGTGAGGCCCGACTGAAACATTTCCCACATTCAGAACATGAAAAAGGCTTTTCTCCTGTATGCGTCATCTTATGTATATTAAGAGCTGAGACATGACTGAAACATTTCCCACATTCAGAACATGGAAAAGGCTTTTCTCCTGTATGCGTCATCTTATGTATATTAAGAGCTGAGAGATGACTGTAACATTTCCCACATTCAGAACATGGAAAAGGCTTTTCTCCTGTATGAGTCCTCTTATGTGTATTAAGGTGTGAGACCTGACTGAAACATTTCCCACATTCAGAACAAGGAAAAGGCTTTTCTCCTGTATGAGTCATCTTATGTGTATTAAGATCTGAGAGCTGACTGAAACATTTCCCACATTCAGAACATAGAAAAGGCTTTTCTCCTGTATGAGTCCTCTTATGGCTATTAAGATATGAGACCTGACTGAAACATTTCCCACATTCAGAACATGTAAAAGGTTTTTCTCCTGTATGCGTCATCTTATGTATATTAAGAGCTGAGACATGACTGAAACATTTCCCACATTCAGAACATGGAAAAGGCTTTTCTCCTGTATGAGTCCTCTTATGTGTATTAAGGTGTGAGGCCCGACTGAAACATTTCCCACATTCAGAACATGAAAAAGGCTTTTCTCCTGTATGCGTCATCTTATGTATATTAAGAGCTGAGACATGACTGAAACATTTCCCACATTCAGAACATGGAAAAGGCTTTTCTCCTGTATGAGTCTTCTTATGTGTATTAAGGTGTGAGACCTGACTGAAACATTTCCCACATTCAGAACAAGGAAAAGGCTTTTCTCCTGTATGAGTCATCTTATGTGTATTAAGATCTGAGAGCTGACTGAAACATTTCCCACATTCAGAACATGGAAAAGGCTTTTCTCCTGTATGAGTCCTCTTATGTGTATTAAGGTATGAGAGGTGACTGAAACATTTCCCACATTCAGAACATGGAAATGGCTTTTCTCCTGTATGACTCATCTTATGTCGATTAAGATCTGAGAGACGACTGAAACATTTCCCACATTCTGAACATGAAAATAGTTTTTCTACTGTGTTACAAATGTGGTCTTCTCCAATTTTATTCCAAATCTTGGATCCATCTGTTGAAAAAAAAAAAAAAAGACTAAATTCTGACAGCTTTAACATTCTTCTATATGGAAATAATTAGTTAGCACATACCTATTATAGTAATTATAAACAATTAAAGAGACCAATTTGCAGTTAATAAAAAGTCAAATCATACAAAAACAAAGCAAAATATGTCTGAATGTACAGTATATAGAGTGAAGTGTGATCCGGTGCATACCAATTATCATCAATGATGGTCTTTTGCTTAACTAAATCTGATAGTCTGTAAAGTGTTATTTAAAAGAAAAAACAAATACTGTATAAACACAAACTTTACATATTGCAACTTCTACATGCAATTATTGCTTGCTGCAGGCTGTCCTTTTTTATGCCTGTTACTGGGTGGGTGTTTCTGTAAACTAACAATCTGCCCATTAGCTCTGCGGAGAGCACCGACTGTAGTTACTGACACTTTCCCACTGTGCAGATACAAACTTCCTGTGTGTGCAAAGTCTTCTATCAGGAATTGTGCTAATGAAAATAAAATGGCAGATTGGGGTCATTACATTACATTAGATTTTGAATCAATTAAGTGATAACGATATCTACATAAAGTTGAATAATGACATCACAGTGGAGTATTAAGCATGCCAATACAAATACTCTTTTATATGCTTAATCTTTTCATCCATTATCATTGAAAAAGGATGACCTTACCCAGATGCTGAGAGTGTGGAGATTAAATAGTAATAGGAATAAAATAGTAGATGCTGTTAATAAAATGGGCACTACGTTTTCTGAGATAGTGCAATTTCTTTACTAATATAACCTAAGTGTTCAGAGGGCACTTGGAATGCCCCACCGACCATCCCCAATAGGGATCCCCATGGTATCTAAAAATAGTCCTCTACCATAGGGGTCCCTATGGACTTCCATAGTACCCTAATCCTCTATCATGGGGGTACCTGTAAAAATCAGTAATATCTTAACACCTAACTAAAAATGTATGCAAATAATAAAAATTTAATTTACTAAAAATAAATAATTACAATAAAAAAAATAAAAAAAAATACAATTTAAAATAAAAACATTACATTGAAATGAACATTTAGGTCCGTAGGGAGTAAGATAAGTGGTTGAATGTACGTGCAGAGTCCATAGGGAGTGAGGTAAGTGGGTGAGTGTACATGTAGGGTCCATGGGGATTGAGGAAAGTGGGTGAGTGTACGTGTAGGGTCCTTAGGGATTAAGGTAAGTGGGTGAATGTATGTGTAGAGTCCATAGGGAGTGAGGTAAGTGGGTGAGTGCACATGTAGGGACCATGGGGATTGAGGTAAGTGGGTGAGTGTAAATGTAGGGTCCATGGGGAATGAGGTGAGTGAGTGAATGTAAATGTAGAGACCATGGGGATTGAAGTAGGTGGGTGAGTATACGTGTAGGGTCCATAGAGATTGAGACAAGTGGGTTAATGTATGTGTAGGGTGCATGGGGATTAAGGTGAGTGGGTGAATGTACATGTAGAGACAATGGGGATTGAGGTAAGTGGGTGAGTGTACATGTAGGGTCCATGGGGAATGAGGTGAGTGAGTGAATGTAAATGTAGAGACCATGGGGATTGAAGTAGGTGGGTGAGTATACGTGTAGGGTCCATAGGGATTGAGACAAGTGGGTTAATGTATGTGTAGGGTGCATGGGGATTAAGGTGAGTGGGTGAATGTACGTGTAGAGACCATGGGGATTGAGGTGAGTGGGTGAATGTACGTGTAGAGACAATCGGGATTGAGGTGAGTGGTTGAGTGTACGTGTAGGGTCCATGGGGATTGAGGTGAGTGGGTGAATGTACATGTAGAGACCATAGAGTGCATCTGTGCACAATATGTGCTGAGCTCACAGTTTACCGGCAAATAATCACATATAATAAATGTCAAAAGCTAGCACGCAGAACTGCGTCCCTCGCAAAGCAAGGGCCGCAGTTCTGGCCACAAATGCGGACCTCGCAAAGGCTCCCATGTCAGCTGCAATGAGCCAAAGAAAAAAATAATAACGCGGAATGAGGAAATAGGGACTTAAAAAAATAAAAAATATGAAGTTAACGGCCGAAACGCGTACATCAAAAAACAACAAAAACACAGAAAAATAAAAACAAAATATAAAAAACAAGCATCACACACAGCACGTGGAGACAGCCAGGACGTCTGGGAGTGAGGTTGCACGCACATTTAGGTTGCATTTATGATGTTTCGGCACTTGAAAATCGACTAAGAGAGAAAAAAATGACGGATGAAAAAAATAAAAACGATGCTAAAAGACATAGAGCTGCGAAAATAACCGCCAGGAACGTACAAGTTAGCCAGGAACGTAGCAGATACAAAATATACCATTACAAGGGACAGACGGAAAATGCTCGTGAGCCAAGTAACACATTTTACAACACTTACTTACAACTCATAACATTAGGATTCCAAAATGCTGCCTTACCCGCCTAAACAAAACGGTTTGGTCTTGCGCAAGCAGCCTATTATCACTGCACACTTGCCACATTGCTGACACTTTCTCCTCAGATGATCAACACTCCAACTGTACATTTTTAGATGCAGGAAAACCCAAATAGATTGTTACCTCTTCAGGATATTGATTGCTGCATATTAGATATCAATAGGTAAAGTATATTAATTTATTAATACATCTTACTTTATTAATTCACTGTACACTGTACTTATATATCTGTCTTCGCGATCAGCGCCAAAAGGTGATTGTTGCTATGCTGGACAATTGAAGTACACAAGGAGATAGGCTCACAATGAGCGCTGAAGGCGCTCAGTGCGGCACTCACAAGGAGCGCCAAAGGTCCACAGAGGAGCAAAAGCCTTATATTGTGTGGCAAACAGCATTGCTATGGCTTAACATTTTATTGCCCCGTCATTTTTGATGGGCAAGTCGCTAGTAATAAATAATTCCTTACACTTGGGGCTTATTGTGATATTTATACAGATTTGTATTACATATTACTTATAATATATTACCATAATAATCCTGTATCACTAATTAAGAGCATGAACACAAATACATTAATATTATTATTATTATAAATGCTTGAATCTACGATTCCTTAACTATATATTGAACTAGGAACTTGCCCTTCGCCGCTCATCGCGAGCCCTGAGCTGAGCGCCTATGGCACTCATTGTGAGCCATCGCCCCCCCCCCCCCCGTATAGTTTAGGGGCCTTGCCATGAGTGTTACTGCTTTTGGTGTAAATGTTGTTACTGTTGTGGAGGAAGTGTTACTGGTTTTCCTCAAGTGTTACGGGTTTGGTGCTCTATTTTGCGAGCTTCAGCCTCGTTTTCATCCTGTTGCACTTTTTCAGCCGCCAAAGGCGATATTCGATCATGATAAAACGGCAAATATGGCTCAAATTAAGTTGCAACCTCACTCACAGGCTCCCTGGCTCTCCCCCTGTGCTGTGTGTAAGTGTGTAAGTTAATTTGAGGCATATTTGTTATTTTTTTCAGCTTTTTACTGTTCAGTTATTCGGCCGGTAAAGTCGTATTTTTGCGAGGCCCACAATCCATATACATGCCTCTGGTCCTAAGGGCCGTAATTTTGCGTGTTACAACTGCTGTGACGCGAAGTCCTAAGTCCTTGCAGCCTAAGAACTGCTCGCCTTGCAAGGCTCGCAGTGCAATGAGCGCCTTTGGCACCCATTGCAGTCTAAGTCCTGCGTGCCTGTATCACTAATTAAGAGAATGAACACAAATACATTATTATTATTATTATTATTATTATTATTATTATTATAAATGTTTGAATCTTTATAATTCCTTAACTATATACTGAACTAGGAACTTGCCCTTTAGGATGTATCATTCTGGACAATGACAACTATATATGTGAATGTGATTTATCCCGTAAATTTGCTGCGTGCATGTGTTAGACATTAAGTTATAGACTGATATTAGTAATGATTGGCCAGTACTAAATTCTAGACCCTCCCCCCACCCTTATCAAGCTCTCTGAGCTATCCATTACGATACTAAGTTGCACAAAGAATGCTGCATATCTCGAGAAATATGTACTATAGAGATAAATAGCTATTGCAATGTATAGACCATTTTGAATTCTCTTTAAGATAATATAAACATATTGTTATGGTGACAGTGTGACGTTACAGAATTTATTATCAATTTTCTCATTTTGTACTAATTCCTCACCTTCCCTGATATTCCCAGGACTCTCCTTCACCTGCTGCTGATCTCTTATATTCAGATCTTCTTGTTCAACCTTGGAGACAACTGGAGGCTTCACATCTAAAGGTCCTACAGATAGAGATGAACAGATAATAGACCTTCACCGTTGTAATTATTTACTATCAATCTAGTGTTTGTGTCTTAAAATGTATTTAATTCACCTTTATCATGAGCTGCGATGTTTGTAAAACTTCTTGGGTGAGAGATGAAGGAGAAATCCACCTCCATAGGGACTAAAGTAAGTGATAATTGTCCATAAGATATTACTCACCTTCACTGATATTTACAGGAATTTCCTCCTCTTTAATCTCCCGGGGACTCCTCATATTTGTCTCTTCTTCTTGGTCAGACTCTGAGAGATCTGATGGTGTCACTTTGTCACTGTCTGTACAAATAAACATGAGACGGTCATACGCTGGAATTTGTTATATGTCTTTATAGTCTGTACAAATAAACATGAGATGGTCACACGTTGGGATTTGTTATATGTCTTTATGGTCTGTACAAATAAACATGAGACGGTCACGCTGGGATTTGTTATATGTCTTTATGGTCTGTACAAATAAACATGAGACGGTCACACGCTGGGATTTGTTATATGTCTTTATGGTCTGTACAAATAAACATGAGACAGTGACACGCTGTTTTTTTTTTACATGTCATAATGGTCTGTACAAATAAACATGAGACGGTCACACACTGGGATTTGTTACACGACCCCGCACAACTTGCGCATCATACCCACAACCCGCGGAACTAAACATCAACAGAAAAATCTAATACACAATTCACACTGCGAGTCCCGTAGCACTTTGAAAAAAATCGCCTCTAAAAACATTTAAAGCCAATTTAGAGACTTTCGACACTCGAAAATCCCCTAAGCAAGAGAAAAAATGGCCACCGAAAAAAAAGAAAACGGGGCTACACGACCCCTAAGCTCGGAAAACACTGCCAGGCACATACAACTTTTTACAAAGACCCGTACAAGGTAATAAATACACTATTTGGAAGGACGCTACATGCACCACACCCGCGTACCACATTCGCCGCCATTTTACAACACTAACTTACAGAATGCGGAAGTACACAACTACACAAACGGTTTCCCCTCGTGCACGCAGCCTTTTACACTAAACACTGCACACATTGCTGACACTTCCACCTCAGCTCAACAACACTGCAAATCTACATTGTATGCTGCAGGACATCAAAACAGATTGTTAGCTCTTCAGCACATTCCTTGCTGCATATATTAATTACAAATAGGTCAAGTATATCACATATAATAGTTGTCAAACTACGAATCGTCGTCACGCTTTGCGAGCTGGGGTGCAGGTTGGTCCGCAAATGCGAACCCTCGCAAAGCGAGGGGCCGCATTTGTGGAAGGTGGAGGCTTTAAGGCGCATGACTTTGTAACAACACAACCCCACATACCTCTAAAGTCGCAGCACTTAGTTCCACAGCTCCCCCAAAGCACCCCACACAACCGTTAACTCGCAGCACTTAGTCCTCTCCTTCGCTCCTCGTCTCCCTGCCCTGTGTCTCACAGCACTAACCCCCCCGAACAGCGCACGCGCAAAAACACTAAAAACACACTAATAAACCCAATAATTAAAAAAAAAACTCACCCACAGCACGGGTACCCTCATTAACCACACATTAATCCTAGCAGTGGGGGTCCCCGATTAACCTCACATTAACCCTTGCAGTGGGGGAACCCCAGCTATAATCAAAATTCAAATTTCCAGCCTTACGGGTCCTTAAAGGACCCGTAATAAAATAAAAATTAACCCTATCACTCATGGGGCTCTATACAGAGCCCCATCAACCCCTAAAAAACCCTGTCACTCATGGGGGTTAATACAGACCCCAATAAGACTTCAATTAACCCAGTCACTCATGAGGATCAATACAGACCCCCATAAACCTATACTTAACCCTGTCACTCATGCGGGTCAATACAGGTCCCCATAAGCCCTTAATTAACCCTGTCACTCATGGGGGTCAATACAGACCCCCATACGCCCTTAATTAACCCTGTCACTCATGGGGTCAATACATACCCCCCTAAACCTATAATTAACCCTGTCACTCATGGGGGTCAATGCAGACCCCCATAAACCCTTAATTAACCCTGTCAATCACGAGGGTCAATACAGACCCCCATAAGCACTTAACTAACCCTGTCACTCATAGGGGACAATAAAGACCCTCATAAACCCATAATTAACCCTGTAACTTATGAGGGTCAATCCAAACCCCCATAAACCCTTAATTAACGCTGTCACTCATGTGGGTCAATACAGACTCCCATAAACCCATAATTAACCCTGTCACTCATGGGGGTCAATACAGATCCCCATAAACCTATAATTAACCCTGTCACTAATGGGAGTCAATACAGATCCCCATAAACGTATAATTAACCCTGTAACTCATGGGGGTCAACACAGACCCCCATAAGCCCTTAATTAACCCTGTCACTCATGGGGGTCAATCCAGACCCCCAAAAACCTATAATTGACACTGTCACTCATGGGGGTCAATACAGACCCTTATAAGCCCTTAATAAACCCTGTCACTCATGGGGGTCAATACAGACCGCCAAAAGCCCTTAATTAACCCTGTCACTCATGGAGGTCAATACAGACCACCATAAGCACTTAATTAACCCTGTCATTCATGGGAGTCAATACAGACCTCATAAGCCCTTAATTAACCCTGTCACTTATGGGGGTCAATACAGACCCCCATAAAGCTATAATTAACCCTGTCACTTATGGGGGTCAATACAGACCTCCATAAACCTAAAATTATCCCTGTCACTCATGGGAGTCAATACAGACCTCCATAAACCTATAATTAACCCTGTCACTCATGGGGGTCAATACAGACCCCAATAAGCCTTCAATTAACCCAGTCACTCATGAGGATCAATACAGAACACCATAAACCAATAATTAACCCTGTCACTCATGGAGCTCAATACAGATCTCCATAAGCTCTTAATTAACCCTGTCACTCATGGGGGTCAATAAAGACCCCCATAAGCCCTTAATTAACCCTGTCACTCATGGGGGACAATACAGATCCCCATAAACCCTTAATTAACCCTGTCACTTATGCGGGTCAATACAAACCCCCATAAACCCATAAATAACCCTGTCACTCATGGGGGTCAATACAGATGCCCATAAACCTATAATTAACCCTGTCACTCATGGGGGTCAATACAGATCCCCATAAACCTATAATTATCCCTGTCACTCATGGGGGTCAATAGAAAACCCCTATAAACCCTGAATTAACCCTGTAACTCATGGGGGTCAATACAGACTCCCATAAACCCTGAATTAACCGTGTCACTCATGGGGGTCAATACAGACCCCCATAAGCCCTTAATTAACCCTGTCATTCATGGGGGTCAATACAGACCCCCATAAACTGATAATTAATACTGTCACACATGGGGGTCAATACAGACCCCCATAAGACTTCAATTAACCCAGTCACTCATGAGGATCAATACAGACCCCCATAAACCTATACTTAACCCTGTCACTCATGCGGGTCAATACAGGTCCCTATAAGCCCTTAATTAACCCTGTCACTCATGGGGGTCAATACAGACCCCCATACGCCCGTAATTAACCCTGTCACTCATGGGGTCAATACATACCCCCCTAAACCTATAATTAACCCTGTCACTCATGGGGGTCAATACAGACCCCCATAAACCCTTAATTAACCCTGTCAATCATGAGGGTCAATACAGACCCCCATAAAGCTATAATTAACCCTGTCACTCATGGGGGTCAATACAGACCTCCA
Source organism: Discoglossus pictus (assembly GCA_027410445.1). Taxonomy (NCBI): domain Eukaryota; kingdom Metazoa; phylum Chordata; class Amphibia; order Anura; family Alytidae; genus Discoglossus; species Discoglossus pictus. Next base: position 391,079 of record JAPZIH010000724.1, read on the forward strand.
TCAACCTAAAATTATCCCTGTCACTCATGGGAGTCAATACAGACCTCCATAAACCTATAATTAACCCTGTCACTCATGGGGGTCAATACAGACCCCCATAAGCCTTCAATTCACCCAGTCACTCATGAGGATCAATACAAAACCCCATAAACCAATAATTAACCCTGTCACTCATGGAGCTCAATACAGATCCCCATAAGCCCTTAATTAACCCTGTCACTCATGGGGGTCAATACAGACCCCCATAAGCCCTTATTTAACCCTGTCACTCATGGGGGACAATACAGATCCCCATAAACCCTTAATTAACCCTGTCACTCATGAGGGTCAATCCAAACCCCCATAAACCCTTAATTAACCCTGTCACTCATGCGGGTCAATACAAACCCCCATAAACCCATAATTAACCCTGTCACTCATGGGGGTCAATACAGATGCCCATAAACCTATAATTAACCCTGTCACTCATGGGGGTCAATACAGACCCCCATAAGCCCTTATTTAACCCTGTCACTCATGGGGGACAATACAGATCCCCATAAACCCTTAATTAACCCTGTCACTCATGAGGGTCAATCCAAACCCCCATAAACCCTTAATTAACCCTGTCACTCATGCGGGTCAATACAAACCCCCATAAACCCATAATTAACCCTGTCACTCATGGGGGTCAATACAGATGCCCATAAACCTATAATTAACCCTGTCACTCATGGGGGTCAATACAGATCCCCATAAACCTATAATTAACCCTGTCACTCATGGGGGTCAATAGAAATCCCCTATAAACCCTGAATTAACCCTGTAACTCATAGGGGTCAATACAGACCCCCATAAACCCTGAATTAACCGTGTCACTCATGGGGGTCAATACAGACCCCCATAAGCCCTTAATTAACCCTGTCATTCATGGGGGTCAATACAGACCCCCATAAACCGATAATTAACACTGTCACTCATGGGGGTCAATACAGAACCCCATAAGCCCTTAATTAACCCTGACACTCATGCGGGTCAATACAGACCCCCATAAACCCTTAATTAACCCTGTCACTCATGGGGGTCAATACAGACACCCATAAGCCCTTAATTAACCCTATCACTCATGGGGGTCAATACAGACTGTAACGGAGTTTGAATCATAAGTCCAATATCTTCGCTTGTATACTGCTAAATATCCATATAGAAGCACTGTGCAGTCTCACAAGCCCCATCCACCCATATTGGATGACACTCAATTGGGAGTCAAAGAAGAATGTGTCTTTATTTTCTTACACAAATATATATACACATCTTTGGCCACAGGTAATACACATGCCCATATTTGGCCACACAGTACACATAGAGAGAACAATAGGTGTGGTCACACCTCCCGGAGCCTAGCCGGCTACTTTGATACAATAACAGACATTGATTAGATCATCCTTCCCTTTGTTCCATCTTTCACAATGTGCACACTTCACACAATAGGCTTACCTATTATGCTCCGGTCTGCAATAGTCTGAGCTAATATCCTGCAGAGCCTAAACCAACATACATACAGAATAACAGTAGGATCATATTTTAACCATAAGAAATAAATAACCATAAAACAGGGTAAAACAGTGATGGGTTTCGTTACACAGACCCCCAAACCGATAATTAACACTGTCACTCATGGGGGTCAATACAGACCACCATAAGCACCTAATTAACCCTGTCACTCATGGGGGTCAATACAGACCCCCATAAACCTATAATTAACCCTGTCACTCATGGGGGTTAATACAGACCCCCATAAGCACTTAATTAACCTTGTCACCCATGGGGGTCAATACAGACCCTTATAGGCCCTTAATAAACCCTGTCACTCATGGGGGTCAATACAGACCCCCATAAGCACTTAATCTATTACACTAATTTATTAACACCTACACTACCTACCTACCCCCTACCCCCCACCTCCCAACACTCTAATTAGGGAAAATAAAAAAATCTAAATCACCAAAAATAAAAAATCTACATTAAAGAAAATAAAAAAAACTAAATCACCAAAAAAAAAAAAATCGACATTACAGAAAATAAAAAAATACATTACAACCCCCCCACTAGAGAAAAAAAAAACATTACACACCTGAAAAGAAAATACATACAATACAATACATACAAAATAAAATGCATACAATACAAATAAAATACAATAAAATAAAATACAATACCCCCTATCTATCTAACATACAATCAAAACTATTTATCTAAAATAGATCCCCCTATCTAACATACAATAAATGCTATCTCTATATAAAAAAAACTAAATCTATGCTAAAATAAAATAATTAAGACCACTTACCTTTGCAGATGTCCCGTGAGATCAGCAAACTAGGGGAAAAAACTAAAAAGTTAGTCCAACACATCGCGGGGAGGTAAATACAATGTAGATTATGTTTATTTTATTTTGTGTTATGTTTATATGTATTTGTACTAATGTTATGTTTTTTTTCAACAGGGGCCGCGCCAGAGAAGAAGAAAAGAAGAAGGACGGGGACATGCTGGAAAGGTGAGTACAATGTTTAGAATGTTTATTTATTTTCTGTAAATGTGTTGGACTAACTTTTTATTTTTTTCTCCAAAGGTTGCTGATCTCACGGGACATCTGCAAAGGTAAGTGGTCTTAATTATTTTATTTTAGCTTAGAATGAAGGTTTTATATAGAGATAGCATTTTTTGTATGTTAGATAGGGTGATCTATATTAGATAGATAGGATTGATTGTATGTTAGATAGATAGGTGGGATTGTATTGTATTTTATTTGTATTGTATGTATTGTATTTGTATTGTATAAATTTCCTTTTCAGGTGTGTAATGTTTTTTTTTTTTGTTCTGTAGTAGGGGGGGTAGGTTAATGTATTTTTTTATGTTTTCTGACAGGTTTTTTTCTTTTCTGTAATGTAGATTTTTTTTTCTTTCTGTAATTAAAAAATAAAATAAAAATTTAGTCCAACACATTTACAGAAAATAAATAAACATTCTAAACATTGTACTCGTATTTCCAGCATGTCCCCATCCTTCTTCTTTTCTTCTTCTCTGTAATTAGAGTGGTGGGGGGTTATTAGGGGGTAGGTAGGTAGTGTAGGTAGGTAGTGTAGGTGTTAATAGGTTAGTGTAGAGGGGTGTTAGTTTAGATTTAATGGATTATTGGGGGGCTATAGTGCAGTGTAGTGTTTGTACTTAGTATCATGAGGGTACTGGAGAACCCTCATAGCACTTACGGGGTAATGTTAGGCTTCTAACTGTCCAAGGAGGGTCTTTAGATACCCTTATGGGACTAATGGGGTTAAATAGAGGCTTATGAGGGTCTGTATAGACCCCCATAAGAGACCGGGTTAAAATGGTGTAGTGCTTACACTTTGGGTCATGAGGGTCCTGGATGACCCTCATGGCACTTATAGTGTTATTACATGCGTTCATTAGTGTTAGAGGTGTCTATATAGTTGAGGCACACAGTACACTCACATTGTGTGGCAAACAGCATTTCAACACTTTATTTTATTGCCCCGTCATTTTTGACGGGCAAGTCGCTAGTTACTTTATAACTCTACTAATTAATTAATTATCATTACAAAACACATACACAGAAAAAAAAAAACACACGACAAAATCACAATAAACGCTAAAGGCGCTCAGTGCGCGCCTCACAAGGAGCGTCAACGGTGTTTAGAGGAGCACAACTACACCAGGGGAGAGGCTCGCAATGCTCGCCGAAACGCCATCAGCACAAACCTTGCAATAAGAGCCAAAGGAGCTATGATAACCAAACATACACCAATAGGCTTGCAATGAGCGCCGGAAGTACTCACAAAACCAAAATACTTACTTTGTGTAGCAAAACGCATTACCTCCCTTACAATTACATTGCCGTCATTTTTTGTCATATATATAATACAGAGTGATGGGAGTGTGGCTGTCTATCTATCTATCTATCTATCTATCTATCTATCTGTGACTGGTTATCAGGTGCGAGTGGGATAAAGACAGGAAGAGATACCGGATATAATAATATTATTCTATATATATATATAATACAGAGTGATGGGAGTGTGGCTGTCTATCTATTTATCTGTCTGTCTATCTATCTATCTATCTATCTGTGACTGGTTATCAGGTGCGAGTGGGATAAAGACAGGAAGAGATACCGGATATAATGATAATTTACTATATATATATATATATATATATATATATATATATATATAATATAGAGTGATGGGAGAGGGCCTGTCTATCTATCTATCTATCCCTCTATCTATCTATCTATCTATCTATCTATCTATCTATCTATCTATCCCTCTCTCTATCTGTCTGTCTGTCTGTCTATCTATCCCTCTATCTATCTATCCCTCTATCTGTCTGTCTGTCTATCTATCCCTCTATCTGTCTGTCTGTCTATCTATCCCTCTATCTGTCTATCTATCCCTCTATCTATCTACCTATCTGTCTATCTATCTATCTATCTATCTATCTATCTATCTATCTATCTATCTATCTATCTATCTATCTATCTATCTATCTATCTATCTGTCTATCTATCTATCCCTCTATCTATCTATCCCTCTATCTATCCCCCTCCCATCTCTCTTACCCTCTCTCTCTATCTGTGAGAGCTGGTCTGACATATATACACACTGAGCTTCACCTCCTCATACAATAACTATACCGATTTACACACACACTATATATATATGTACATATAGACTCTCATACCTCCTAATACACTACAGGCCGTCTGAAAATTAGTGACCAGGAAAAGGCAGATGAGCTAAATAGGTTCTTTTCTTCGGTATACACAAGGGAGGTAACAGTGGTTGGGACACTGCGACATAATGGGGCTACACTACCTTTGCCAAATAATTGGTTAACACAGGAAGTAATCCAAAAGAGGTTGGAAAAAATAAATGTTAATAAAGCCCCGGATCCTGATGGAATACATCCAAGGGTACTAAGGGAACTGGGTTCTGTAATAGCCAAACCATTATATTTAATTTTTCAAGATTCACTCAACACAGGGTCTCTGCCAGATGACTGGAGAAAAGCTGATGTGATACCTATATTTAAAAAGGGAGCAAGAGCAAATCCGGGGAATTATAGACCAGTGAGCCTCACTTCTGTAGTGGGGAAGCTTTTAGAAGGGTTAATAAGGGATAATATACAAGAATATGTCTATTTGAACAGGATTATAAGTAGGAGTCAACATGGGTTTATGAGGGATAGGTCATGTCAAACAAATCTAATTAGTTTCTATGAGGAGGTTAGTAGGAACCTGGATCAAGGCAACTCAGTGGATGTAGTCTTTTTGGATTTTGCAAAGGCTTTTGATACAGTGCCACATGGGAGACTATTGGGCAAACTAAGGTATACAGGAATTGCAGTAAATATCTGCTCATGGATTGAGAGCTGGCTAAAAGACAGGAAGCAAAGGGTTGTTGTAAATGGAACATACTCCGATTGGACTAATGTGGTAAGTGGGGTTCCTCAGGGTTCAGTATTAGGTCCTCTCCTTTTTAACATATTTATTAATGACTTAGAGGTAGGATTGGAGTGTGGGGTCTCCATTTTCCCTGATGACACAAAGTTGTGCAAGGTAATGAAATCAGATAATGATGTGCTTTCCCTCCAAGGGGATTTACATAAAATTGAGGAATCGGCATCTAAATGGCAGATGAGATTTAATACGAATAAATGTAAGGTTATGCATCTGGGAAGGAAAAATAGCCATGCAATTTATAATCTTAATGGAGCAAATCTAGGTGTATCAGATATTGAAAGGGATTTGGGAGTGCTTGTGGACAACCACCTAGGTAACAGTGCTCAAAGCCAAGCAGCAGCTGCAAAGGCAAATAAAATATTAGCATGTATTAAGAAAGGTATAGAAGCCAGGGAAGCAAATATAATTCTGCCACTATACAAATCTCTAGTACGCCCTCATTTGGAATATGGAGGACAATTTTGGGCACCACTACATAAAAAGGACATTTTAGAGCTGGAAAAGGTACAGAGAAGGGCAACAAAACTAATAAGGGGAATGGAGGGGCTAAGTTATGAAGAAAGACTAACCAAATTTAACTTATTTTCTCTAGAAAAAAGGCGTCTAAGAGGAGATATGATTACCTTATATAAATACATCCAGGGTCAGTATAAAGATTTGTCGGAGCTTTTTGTGCCAAGAGGTTTTCAACTGACAAGAGGACATCCTTTGAGGTTAGAAGTAAAAAGATTCCACCTCAAAGAAAGAAAAGGGTTCTTCACAGTAAGGGTGGTTAATCTGTGGAATTCTCTACCAGAGGAGGTGGTGACAGCGGATTCGATAGATAACTTTAAAAGGGGACTAGATTTATTTCTAATTAAAAAGGGTATTCAGGTTTATCATGGATAATTAGAGAGACAGTAATGATCCAAATTTTTTACATTTCCCCTTTAGACATTTGGCTAAGTCTCGCTTGTTTTATTTATTTTTTTTTTTTTTTCTATTTGCCTTCCTCTGGACTAATTAATAATAATAAAAAAAGAAACAAAAAAAAAAAACATTAAATAATTAATTAATAATTAATTAACAACTAATGAATTAATAGTTAATCCGCATATTGCAGATCAAAGGAGATCTTAAAAGGTTGAACTTGATGGACTGAAAGTCTTTTTTCAACCTTAAATACTATGGCCCTCATTCAATTGCGATTTGGCCAATTGAATAGCGCTCTAAATAAGCACATAGCATATTTTTTTTAAATAAGTTTTTAGTTAGTGAAGACCTTGCTTTTGGATAGATGTTCACTAACCAAAAACATCTTTAAAAATAATATGGTATGTGCTTATTTAGAGCCTTATTCAATTGGCAAAATTGCAATTGAATGAGGGCCTATGTAACTATGTAACTATCTAACTAATATCATTATACTAGCGAATTGCCCGTCAAAAAATGACGGCAATGAAATTGTAAGGTAGCTAAATTAGTAAATGAATATAGTGTACCTATTTTGAAGCATTGTGATGAAGAGCTGTCAATCTGTGTTGATGTTGCTGCAGCATTAGTGGTGTGGAGCTGCTGTGTAAGCGTGGTGAATGTGTGCAGTGTAACACTGTGCGTGCGCAAGACCAAACCGTTAGCGTAGTCGTGTACTTCCGCATTGGTGTAAAATGGCGAGTAATGTGTGGTATAGGTCTGTATCGGAATATCCGTAGGTGTTTTGTGGTGTTTTGCGAGTTTAGAGTGCTGTAGCCTCGTTTTCGTTTTGTTCGGCGGCCATTTTTTCTGTCGCTTAGATTTTTTTTTAGTCTCTAAACTGTTTTATTTCGAGTAAAATCGAGGTGTAAGTTGCATTTTTGAGGTCCTGGGTGCTCCCTCTTGGTGTAGGTAAGTTTTTTATGTATGTGCTGTGTGTATGTATTGTGTTTTAAATGTTTGTATGTCGGCGTGTTGCGTCCGATGTTTGCGAGGTCGTAATGTGTGGTAACGTGTTTCGTACGTTGTTTGCGTTCCTCGTAAAATTTAGCGAGTGTCGTAATTTGTGTGTCGTGTTTTTTGAGTAGCGATGTGAATTTTGCGAGGGTTTGAGGCCCTTGCCCAGTGACCTCGCCAGCAACTGAGTCCCTCGCTTCGCAAGGGGCCTCAGTTGCTGGCATGGAGCGCCTTCGGCGCTCCATGCCAGCAACTGAGGCCCTTGCCCAGTGACCTCGCCAGCAACTGAGGCCCTCGCTTCGCGAGGGGCCTCAGTTGCTGACATGGAGCGCCTTCAGTAATCGCTTTATTCAGTAATCGCTTTATTTACCTGCTAAGAGCTCGGACACACACCTCTAGGCCGCAAACTCCCACAAAGAACAGGAAGAGAATGTACCGGAAGTCTCTGCCAAACTACAAGTCCCGGAAAGCGCAGCAGCACAAGCAGCAGCCAATCAGCACAATTAGGGGGCGGTTCTATGAAGTCATTTAGTTTCCTGGTCACACTGTGCGCATACAACTTTCTCACACTGTGCACATACACTTGTAACGATTGGACAGCATGTTTTAGTGTATTTCTGCCAGGCAACTGGTGAGGTCACCGCTTATCCAATTATTTTATTGGTCAGGAGAGTTGTCATGTTATTGTGCCCCTGTAATGTATGTGGAGACATCTCTGTGATATAAACAGAAGAGGCTGGAGCTGTGACATATACTGGGAGCAACCTATTAGTGTTTATACTTTATATTCTAGATGACTTATTACTTAGAGAAAGAGAGGTAAGTAGCAATCTAGAGAATATATATATATATACATAGAGAGAATATATATATATAGAGAGAGAGAGAGATAATGAGAATATATATATATATATATATATATATATATATATATATATATATACATATATATATATATATATATATATATATATATATATATATACATAGAAAGAGAGACAGCTATATATATATATATATATATTTACATATAGAGAGAGAATATATATATATATATATATATATATATATATATATACATAGAGAGAGAGACAGAGACACAGAGGGAGACACACAGAGAGAGAGAGAGATAGAGACAGAGAGAGACAGAGACACAGAGAGAGAGAGAGAGAGACAGAGGGAGAGACAGAGAGAGAGAGACAGAGACAGAGAGAGACAGAGAGATAGAGACAGAGACACACAGAGAGAGACAGAGAAACACAGAGAGAGAGAGAGAGACAGAGGGAGAGACAGAGAGAGAGATAGACAGAGACACACAGAGAGAGACAGAGTGATAGAGACAGAGAGAGACAGAGACACACAGAGAGAGAGAGAGAGAGAGAGAGAGAGACACACAGAGAGAGAAAGAGACAGACAGAGAGATAGAGAGACAGAGACACACAGAAAGAGATAGAGACACAGACAGAGAGACAGCGCGAGACAGAAAGAGATAGAGACACAGAGAGAGAGAGAGACAGAGAGATAGAGACAGAGAGAGACAGAGACACACACAGGGAGAGAAAGACACAGAGAGAGACAGAGATAGAGAGACAGAGACACACAGAGAGAGATAGACACACAGAGAGAGAGATAGAGACACAGAGAGACAGAGCGAGACAGAGACACACAGAGAGAGAGCGACACAGAAAGAGACACAGAGAGATAGAGAGACAGAGAGATAGAGAGACAGAGAGAGACAGAGACACACAGAGAGAGATAGAGAGACAGAGAGAGACAAAGAGAGAGAGAATATATATATATATATATCTACATACAGAGAGAATATATATATATATTGTGGCAGGGCACCCCCTTCTGACGGGGTTTGCGTCCTGTTTTCTTATCTCTTTAACTTATTTAGGGAGGAAGACACAGTAGGCTGTTAGAGGCTTAGTTTTACTGCTATTTATTTGTTAGCACAAACAGAAAGAAAATAGTGCTTATCCACAAAATAAAATTCTACATAAACGGGCTTACTATAACCAGGAACGCCCTGACTAGCCCCGGAGACCGCTTCTTGATCTGCAGGTATAATAGCACAGTCCACAGTATAAACTCTCTGCTTGATTCGGGTATCTCTTGAGGACTTTTCCTCTACAGCTTCTGTCAATAGTGGGTGAAGCATAGGGCCCACCCTTTTCTCCCATATTCTTCACCCCAGGGACCCTTGTCACCCTCTTGTGATGAGGGACTATTACTTTCTCTCAATGTATTCTTCTCCCTGGGGCCTTTGTACTCCTTATCCTCATATGGTGAAAACAACATGCATTTGGCACCAACCTTTTTATCCCTTATTGAATCCGGCTTCTTAGGAATGGGGTCTTCAGATAAATCCTTAAACAGTGGAATATCTCCTATACCACAGCAGTCTTCTCTGCGAGCAATCTCTGTAACACAGCAGTCTTCCTGACTGTCTTGCTTCAGCAGTAATCCCAGCTCTCAGGATCCAACAGCAGCTGAGCTGTCCAGGGTTTTCTTCTGCATACACACTGCAGCTCTACACACAGCACCACAGCTCTTAGGCCCAAAGCCTAAGTGAGAGAGACTCCACCCATCTCTCTGCTGCTCTTAAAGGCAGTTCACAGCTGGGCTTCAATTAGCCTCTGATAGCTGCCTGGAGTTAACTCTTTCCCTTCCCAGGGAGAAGTCTTACAGAGCTCTCTTGTGACCCCTGTTGGCCCTTGACCACAATATATATATACATAGAGATAGAATATATATATATATATATATATATATATATATATATATATATATATATATATACATAGAGAGAGAAACAGCTATATATATATATATATATACAGAGATAGAGACAGCTATATATATATATATACATAGAGATAGAGAGAGACAGCTATATATATATATACATAGAGAGAGAGAGAGACAGCTATATATATATACATAGAGAGAGAGAGACAGCTATATATATATATATATATACATAGAGAGAGAGAGAGAGACAGCTATATATATATATATATATATACATAGAGAGAGACAGCTATATATATATATATATATATATATATATATATATATAAATAGAGAGAGAGAGTCAGCTATATATATATAGACAGGGAGAGACAGCTATATATATATATATATACATAGAGAGAGAGAGAGACAGCTATATATATATATATATATATATATATATATATATACATAGAGATAGAGAGAGACAGCAATATATATATATATATATATATATATATATATACATAGAGAGAGAGACAGCTATATATATATATATATATATATATATATATATATATATATATATATATACATAGAGAGAGAGAGACAGCTATATATATATATATATATATATATATATATATATATATACATAGAGAGAGAGAGACAGCTATATATATATATACATGGAGAGAGAGAGACAGCTATATATATATATATACTAGCGACTTGCCCGTCAAAAAATGACGGCAATGAGATGTGTATGTTTGGAAAGTTGTTTAGTTATTAATATATATATGTGACAGTTGTATTGTGATATTAAAACATGTTTAGTTTTGTAAAATGTTCTCTTTGTGAACAATAATTCTTAAAGCATTTTGTATTAACATTTGAATGTAAGAATAGTGGAACTTGAAATTAATCATTATTGTAAACTTTAGGCAATGGTTTGTTAACATGCAATTTGTATGTGAAGAATTGTTAACTTCAATATACATGAAATCCCAAGGAAAGCAAACAGTAAAAAGCCTTGTTGAAACGTACACAATTTTAACCTGAACTTTGTAATATATGTAAGTAAGAAACTTGAAAGTATATTTTTTGAAACTTTAACTTTATTATTTGTGTAACTTTGGAACTTGACAAAACATTTGTATAACTTTGAACATTATAAACAATAACATAGTGAATACATTTTTAACATAATTTTGTATTAAAAGTATTAACATTTAAATGTAAAAACAGTTTAACTTTAAACTAATCAGTATTGTAAAGTTGAGGTAATGGTTTTTTAACATGCAATTTCTATCTGAAGAATTGTTAACTTCAATATTATACATTTAATCCCGAGGAAAACAAACAGCAAAAAACCTCCTTGAAACGTACCCAATTTTAACATGAACTTTGTAATATATTTAAGTAAGAAACTTGACATAATATTGTTTTAAACTTCAAGTTTCTTATATGTGTCACTTTGGAACTGTAAAAAACATTTTTACAACTTGAAACATTATAAACAGTAACATAGTGGATGAATATTTTAACATAATTTTGTATTAAAAGTATTAACATTTGAATGTAAAAACAGTTTAACTTTAAAGTAATAAATATTGTAAACTTGAGGCAATGTTTTTTTAACATGCAATTTCTATCCAAATAATTGTTAACTTCAATATACATTGAATGCAGAGGAAGGAAAGCAGTAAAAACTCTCTTGAAAATGTACCCAATGAAATAAATTCCTTCCTGACCACATGAACTGTCGATAAACCTTAATACAGGGAGTAATCTTAACATAACAGACAATATTTACATTTTGTCTTAAAACGTGGTTGAGCTCTTAACATGAACTTTGTAATATGTTGAAGTAAAGAACTTTAAAATATTGTTTTCCAACTTGTAACATTAGAAACAGTAACATAGTTAATTAACATTTTAACATAATTTGTATAAATAATGCAAGGCAAGTGTTTTGTGAGGGGAAACATCCATAAACAGTACTTTCATTAATTATGACTGAATTGTTTATTGTTTAGTATTTTTGAATGATTTAAAATTTGTTTTGCTTGTGTTTTATTTCTTTACTGAAAAGTTATAGTACTTCATAGTAGACAATGTTTTTAGTAAAAATACGTCCATCTTCTACTAAATCACTTTAAATTTAATTCTTTTCAATGTAAACTTTAATAGCCTGTGGATTTTTGCACCGTGATAACGCAACGTACAATTGACCATGTGCAAATACTGTTTCTTCCAAGAAAATACCCACAGATTTGAATGTTTGACCTTGTGATTTATTAATGTTCATGGCAAATGCCATAATAATGGGAAATTGTCTTCTTTGAAGTATAAAAGGGAGACTACTTTCACTTGGTGCTAAATCTATTCTTGGTATGAAAACTCTCTCTCCTTTATGGGTACCAGTTAAAATTTCAGCATCTATAAAATGGTCATTTAATTGTTGAACAATTAATCTTGTCCCATTGCATAGGCCTTTTTTGGGGTTCATATTATTTCGCAGTAACATGATAATTGCACCTTTCTTTAGCTGCAAAATATGTGGTGGCATTCCAGAAGGAGTTAGTGAGTTTATGAATTCAGTAGAAAAGTTAGCCTGACTTTCATTGTCATCAGCAAGTACAGAATCAGCACTGTGATAATTTCTTTGTGGTGCATTAATTTTTTTAAGATTTCATTATTGAGGATTAATGCATTCTTATTTTTACACGTTAGTATGACTTGGTTGGCATTACTCACACTAAGTGTTTCAATTCGCTTCCACATGTAACTGGAATTTAACTTTCTTAATTGTATATACATAATATTGGGTGAACTTCTTTCACAATGCTGCAGAGCTATTGAATTTACAATAGATCTTAATCTCCTTTTATAGTACAATAGACTCCCAGTTAACCGGCACCCATGGAGATTGGTAGGTGCTGGATAATTGTAGTTTTTGGTTGCTTGAGTGTTACATAATAAAGAGGCCTAGATAAGCTGCATATAGGATGCTCTGCTAAGTATATGTGTCAGTGAGTGCTGTTCTAGCAGCAGCAGCTTTCACTCCTCACTTACACACAGGTACATTAGGCTGGAGGGTGCAGTGCTAAACCCGGGGAATGTAACGCCAACACTGCCCTGACTCAGTCACTCATGTCCGGGTAATGTAACGCCAACTCTGAACTGGCTCAGTCACTAATGCCCGGGGAATGTAACGCCAACACTGCCCTGGCTCAGTCACTCATGTCGGGGAATGTAACGCCAACTCTGCCATGGCTCAGTCACTCATGCCCGAGGTATGTAACGCCAACACTGCCCTGACTCAGTCACTCATGCCCGTGGAATGTAACGCCAACACTGCCCTGACTCAGTCACTCATGCCCAGGGAATGTAACGCCAACTCTGCCCTGGCTCAGTCACTAATACCCGGGGAATGTAACGCCAACACTGCCCAGACTCAGTCACTCATGCCCGGAGAATGTAAACCAAAACTGCCCTGGCTCAGTCACTCATGCCCAGGGAATGTAACCCTAACACTGCCCTGGCACAGTCACTCATGCCCGGGGAATGTAACGCCAACACTGCCCTGGCTCAGTCACTCATGCCCGGGGAATGTAACCCTAACACTGCCCTGACTCAGTCACTCATGCCCGGGGTATGTAACCCTAACACTGCCCTGGCTCAGTCACTCATGCCCGTCTACTTCTAGATAAAATCAAATTGCAGAGACGTACAGTGGATGAACTTTAGGTGCCTGTAAGCATTTTGTGGCATCATAACCTGGCTCCTGGCATTTGTTGAGCCCTGTAAATCTTAATTTGTATTTAAAGTACATGATTCTATTTTTTTCTGGTTGCTTGAGGGTTCGGATTGCTGTAATCATGTCAATAAGAGTGATCTTTTACTTCACTATCACTCTGTTCCTTTTGATAGGATTGAGTTGTGAATTAGGGTGGGAGTAATTATACAGTAATGGCTTTTATACTGTATTCATTTTAAGTGTTTTAATGATGATAGCTGTGGTGGGTATTAGTCCATATATCAGAGCATACTTAAACATAACTTACATAGGGCCTTATTCAACTGAAATTTGCTACAATTACAGAGCGATTCAATTAAACAAGCCCGCAACTTACAGGCCGAAAGCCTAACCCGTAAATCATGCAATCATGAGTAGCATTTCAGAGCGTGAACACGATCAATTAAGCAAGGCCGTAACTACTGATTTAGAAACAGCCAATAGAAAATGAGACCGACATCATGACATCAGTAAAAGATGGAGGTTAAATGTCAATCAATTAGCATTTAGGAGCCCGATACGCGATCACACTCGCAATCCTGCAATGTACAGAATAATAAAAAGAATGAAGGAAATGTTCTAGTCCATGTGGGTGGCCTGATATGTATTAACTCATTGATTCCTAAAATTGATATACAACCGAAATTACACATAAAAAAATATTTTTTGATTGCAGATTTACGAGCTTGAGGCTGTTGTGCAATTAATTCTAATGTATTTCATCACTCTCCCCGTCTTTTAAAGTGTAGTATTGATTTTTTATTTGCATTTACAGTGCTACGAACAGTAGTTAAACCCCCTTGTGAGTCGTATCTGTTACCCATTGGATTTCCTTCTACATTTGACATTTACGGGTGTGAAAATATTTGCGGGCTTGAGGAACTGTAGCAATTGAATAGCGATTTTGCGATTGTAACTGTTGCAAGCTTGAAAGATCAAAGGCTTAGATGGGTTGTAAGTTACTATTTTTACAACCGCAGGGATTTTCAGCCTGTAACCCGTAGATCATTTGCAGCTCGCAAAAAGATGCCAATTGAACAACAAATTAGTTTACGGGCTCCTGTAAACAACGACAGCTCAATTGAATCAAGGCCATAGTATACCATAAAAGTGCACTATTTTTACTAAATAGTAACTCCTTCAGATATTCTAAATATCTTCAGTCATTTAACCACAGATTCTGTTCTTTGTTTCCACCAAGTACTCAGTCTCTATCTCCACCAGCCTGGTGGCATCACGTACTAATTCCATATGAAAGAACATTAATTTCTAATTCCCTACAAGTGGATATTTAATTTTAGTTTTCCCATGAACCTTTTTCCACTCATTAAGAAATAGATCTCCATTGACCCTATATACATTTCATTTTGCAATGTATGATTCCTTTCTTTGTTATGTGCTCATAACATTTTCCCAATTAATTGTTTCCACCCAGGGAGAAATAGATCTCCATTGACCCTTTTCCTTTTGCCCTGTGTGATTATTTGATTTGTTATGTGCACACATTGAAATGTTGTTTACACAGCATGGAAGGGTGAACGACTCTGATGCTTTGAGAGAGCAAGCTAATGTCGGACGTCGACATCTGACATAAGCACCAGATTTGCCCTATCGAGTTTCTCCGCCCACCAGCGCTATCTCAAACGGAGCACCGGCAAAAGGAAAAGGGTCAATGGAGATCTATTTCTCCTAGTGTGGAAAAAGTTAATGGGGAAAACGAAGATTACATATCCCCCTAGGGATCTGTGTGCACTGCATGTTTAGTTGTGTGTGCTCATCTCAGGGTATGTGTGGGCGCGCACAGCTTAGAGGGAACAGTAAATGAGGGTGATGTATGATTAAATCAAGAAATATCCCAGTCAATTCTTAATCAATTAAAAAATATCTTTATTGACATTTATGATTCTTTCCGTACCTAAAAGCATAGTTTTTTTTAAATTTTCAAGCCCTTTAATCTCATTGCTTTGTTTGATGAAACAACTGTACATAGAAAATAGGAAAATTAATGGAAGGGGCTATTAAGGTTAAAAAAAATATAAAGACTATATAAAAAATATATATAGCTTAGTTTACAGGTCCACAAATGTATTATGAGTGCTCAGCATGATGGTGTAGAGCAAAGTCTATTCGTTCTGGATCCCTTAAATCGAAAGGTTATTGGTAACCAAGCAAAAAGCAGCAATGCACAGTCCAGCATCATATCATGTATTGTAATAATACAAGCTGATACATTAGTACAACTTACTGCTCTATTAATGTGATTTACAACTCAGATATCCATAGATCTTTATGAGCTTGCTAATGTTTTTAATTACTTACATTTATATGATTTAAGTAGAATTGCATGATGTGTTATGTTGATGTGTAATGGCGGACTCATATTAAACCATTACCCACATTCCATACATACAACTGGTCTTGATCCAGTGTGAGTTTTCTTGTGTCATTTCAAATCTTACTGAAACATTTTCTCATGTGAGTTTCAGATCATGCAAATGGTGTTTATACTGTGTGAGTTCTCATGTGTTGCTTGAGATATGAGGCCCGACTGAAACATTTCCCACATTCAGAACATGGAAAAGGTTTTTCTCCTGTATGAGTCCTCTTATGTTTATAAAGATCTGAGAGATGACTTAAACATTTCCCACATTCAGAACATGGAAAAGGCTTTTCTCCTGTATGAGTCCTCTTATGTATATTAAGATCTGAGACCTGACTGAAACATTTGCCGCATTCAGAACATGGAAAAGGCTTTTCTCCTGTATGAGTCATATTATGTTTATTAAGAGCTGAAAGATGACTGAAACATTTCCCACATTCAGAACATGGAAAAGGCTTTTCTCCTGTATGATTCCTCTTATGTGTATTAAGGTGTGAGAGATGACTGAAACATTTCCCACATTCAGAACATGGAAAAGGTTTTTCTCCTGTATGAGTCATCTTATGTCTATTAAGGTGTGAGAGATGACTGAAACATTTCCCACATTCAGAACATGGAAAAGGCTTTTCTCCTGTATGAGTCCTCTTATGTATATTAAGATCTGAGACCCGACTGAAAAATTTCCCACATTCAGAACATGGAAAAGGCTTTTCTCCTGTATGAGTAATCTTATGTGTATTAAGGTGTGAGACCTGACTGAAACATTTCCCACATTCAGAACATGGAAAAGGCTTTTCTCCTGTATGAGTCATCTTATGTTTATTAAGATTTGAGAGCTGACTGAAACATTTCCCACATTCAGAACATGGAAAAGGTTTTTCTCCTGTATGAGTCCTCTTATGTTTATTAAGATCTGAGACATGACTGAAACATTTTCCGCATTCAGAACATTGAAATGTTTTATCTACTGTGTTACAAATGTGGTCTTCTCCAATGTTACTCCAGATCTCGGATCCATCTGTTGAAAAAAAAAAAAAAAAGCACCAGGAGTAAATTCGTACAGCTTTAAAATTCTTCTATATGTAAATAATTAATTAGTATATACCTTTTATAGTAATTATAATCAATTAAACTGCACTGAGACCAATTTGCAGTTAATAAAATGTCAAAAATTATTTAGCTTAGTCTATTCATATAGTGTAAGTTATTTAACTCCTTATGAACATACAGCATATTTTGTAATCATATGAAAATGAAGCAAACTATGTCTGACTGTATATAGAGTGCAGTGTGATCCGGTGCATACCAATTATCATCAATTATGGTCATTTGTTTAACTAAATCTGATAGTCTGCAAAGTGTTATTTAAAAGAAAAAACAAATACTGTATAAACACAAACTTTACATATTGCAACTTCTACATGCAATTATTGCTTGCTGCAGGCTGTCATTTTTTTATGCCTGTTACTGGGTGGGTGTTTCTGTAAACTAACAATCTCCCCATTAGCTCTGCGGAGAGCACCGACTGTAGTTACTGACACTTTCCCACTGTGCAGATACAAACTTCCTGTGTGTGCAAAGTCTTCTATCAGGAATTGTGCTAATGAAAATAAAATGGCAGATTGTGGTCATTACACCAGCAAATAAGAAATGTTCCCTAGTGCTTATGATTTATGAGGATTATATGAAAGAGATTTTTAATCAATTGATAACGATATCTACATAAAGTTCAATAATGACATCACAGTGGAGTATTAAGCATGCCGATACAAATACTCTTTTATGTGCTTAATCTATTCATCCAATATCAATGAAAAAGGATGGCCTTACCCAGATGCTGAGAGTGTGGAGATTAAATAGTAATAGGAAAAAAATAGTAGATGCTGTTAATAAAATGGGCACTATGTTTTCTGATGTTATATTAGTAAAGAAATTGTACTAAGTGTTCAGAGGGCACTTGGAATGCCCCACCGACCACCCCCAATAGGGATCCCCATGGTATCTTAAATTAGTCCGCTACCATAGGGGTCCCTATGGACTTCCATAGTACCCTAATCCTCTACCATGGGGGTACTTGTAAAAATCTGTAATATCTTAACACCTAACTAAAAATGTATGCAAATAATAAAAACTTAATTTACTAAAAATAAATAATTACAATAAAAATAAAATAATTTTGAAAAAAAAATACAATTTAACATAAAAACATTACATTGAAATGAACATTTAGGTCCGTAGGGAGTGAGGTAAGTGTGTGAATGTATGTGTAGAGTCCATAGGGATTGAGGTAAGTGGGTGAATGTACGTGAAGAGTCCATAGGGATTGAGGTAAGTGTGTGAATGTACGTGCAGAGTCCATAGGGATTGAGGTAAATGGGTGAATGTACGTGTAGGGTCCATTTGGATTGAGGTAAGTGGGTGAGTATACGTGTAGGGTCCATAGGGATTGAGGTAAGTGGGTGAATGTACGTGTAGAGACCATGGGGATTGAGGTGAGTGGGTGAATGTACATGTAGGGTCCATAGGGATTGAGGTAAGTGGGTGAATGTACGTGTAGAGTCCCTAGGGATTGAGGTAAGTGGGTGAATGTACGTGTAAGGTCCATAGGGAGTGAGGTAAGTGGGTGAGTGTACATGTAGGGTCCATAGGGAGTGAGGTAAGTGGGTGAATGTACGTGCAGAGTCCATAGGGAGTGAGGTAAGTGTGTGAATGTACGTGCAGAGTCCATAGGGATTGAGGTAAGTGTGTGAATGTATGTGTAGAGTCCGTAGGGAGTGAGGTAAATGGGTGAATGTATGTGTAAGGTCCATAGGGAGTGAGATAAGTGGGTGACTGTACATGTAGGGTCCATGGGGATTGAGGTAAGTGGGTGAGTATACGTGTAGGGTCCATAGGGATTGAGGTAAGTGGGTGAATGTACGTATAGAGACCATGGGGATTGAGGTGAGTGTGTGAATGTACATGTAGAGACCATAGAGTGCATCTGTGCACAATCTGTGCTGAGCTCACAGTTTACTTGCAAATAATCACATATAATTAATGTCAAACTGCGAGTCATCGTCACACTTTGCGAGCTAGCAAAGCGAGGGCCGCTGCTCTGGCCGCAAATGCGGACCTCGCAAAGGCTCCCACGTCAGCTGCAATGAGCCAAAGGGACTTAGAAAAAAAACAATAACGCGGAATGAGGAAATATGGACTTAAAAAAATAAAAAATATGAAGTTAATGGCCGAAACGCGTACATAAAAAAACACCAAAAACACAGAAAAATAAAAGCAAAATATAAAAAACAAGCATCACACACAGCACAGGGAGACAGCCAGGACGTCTGGGAGT
Organism: Discoglossus pictus; assembly: GCA_027410445.1. Classification (NCBI taxonomy): domain Eukaryota; kingdom Metazoa; phylum Chordata; class Amphibia; order Anura; family Alytidae; genus Discoglossus; species Discoglossus pictus. The sequence continues at coordinate 410,763 of JAPZIH010000724.1, forward strand.
GAGGTTGCACGCACATTTAGGTCGCATTTAAGAAGTTTCCGCACTTGAAAATCGACTAAGAGAGAAAAAAAATTACGGATGAAAAAAATAAAAATGAGGCTAAAAGACACAGAGCTGCGAAAATTATCGCCAGGAACGTACGAGTTAGCCAGGAACGTAGCAGATACAAAATATACCATTACAAGGGACGGACGGAAAATGCTCGCGAGCCAAGTAACACATTTTACAACACTTACTTACAACTCATAACATTAGGATTCTAAAATGCCGCCTTACCTGCCTAAACAAAACGGTTTGGCCTTGCGCACGCAGCCTATTTACACTGCACACTTGCCACATTGCTAACAAATTCTAGACCTTCCCCTCACCCTTATCAAGCTCTCTGAGCTATCCATTATGATAATGAGTTGCACAAAGAATGCTGCATATCTCGAGAATGATGTACTATAGAGATAAATAGCTATTGCAATGTATAGACCATTTTGAATTCACTTCAAGAAAAAATAAACATATAGTTATGGTGACAGTGTGACGTTACAGAATGTATTATTAATGTTCTTATTGTGTATTAATTCCTCACCTTCCCTGATATTCCCAGGACTCTCCTCCTCCTTCACCTGCTGCTGATCTCCTATATTCAGATCTTCTTGTTCAACCTTGGACACAACTGGAGGCTACACATCTAAAGGTCCTACAGATAGAGATAAACAGATTATAGACCTTCACCATTGTAATTATTTACTATCAATCTGGTGTTTGTGTCTTAAAAACTATTTAATTCACCTTTATCATGAGCTGCGATGTTTGTAAAACTTCCTGGGTGAGAGATGAAGAAGAAATCCACCTCAATAAGGACTGAAGTAAGTGATAATTGTCCATAAGATATTACTCACCTTCACTGATATTTACAGGAATTTCCTCCTCTTTAATCTCCCAGGGACTCCTCATATTTGTCTCTTGTTCTTGGTCAGACTCTGAGAGATCTGATGGTGTCACTTTGTTACTGTCTGTACAAATAAACATGAGACGGTCACACGCTGGGATTTGTTACATGTCTTTATGGTCTGTACAAATAAACATGAGACGGTCACACGCTGGGATTTGTTATATGTCTTTATGGTCTGTACAAATAAACATGAGACGGTCACACGCTGGGATATTTTACACGTCCCCGAACGACTTGCGCATCAGACAGATGATAGAGAGTGACAGAGGTACACACTTTACTTCTGCAGTAATGCAAGCAATCTGTGGTATCTTGGGAATAGAGCAGAGATTCCATGTCCCTTATCACCCTCAGTCACAGATAGATAGACAGAGAGATAGATATATAGACAAAGGGGTAGATAGAGAGATAGATTATAGATAGATAGACAGAGAGAGATAGATATAGATATATAGATAGATAAATATATAGATAGGTAGAGGGATAGATAGATATAGACAGACAGACAGAGGGATAGATAGATAGATAGATAGAGGGATAGATAGAGGGATAGATAGAGGGATAGATAGAGGGATAGATAGAGGGATAGATAGACAGAGAGATAGATTATAGATTAATAGATAGAGATATAGATAGGTAGATAGATATAGACAGACAGACAGAGGGATAGATAGATAGATAGATAGATAGATAGATAGATAGATAGATAGAGGGATAGATAGAGAGATAGATTATAGATAGACAGACAGAGGGATAGATAGATAGACAGAGAGAGATAGATAGACAGAGGGATAGATAGAAGGATAGACAGACAGACAGATAGATAGATATAGATAGATAGACAGATAGATATATAGATTGAGGGAAAGATAGATAGAGGGATAGATAGAGGGATAGATAGATAGAAAGATAGATAGACAGACAGAGGGATAGATAGAAGGATAGATAGGTAGATAGATAGACAGAGAGATAGATTATAGATTGATAGATAGAGGGATAGAGATATAGATAGGTAAATAGATATAGACAGACAGACAGAGGGATAGATAGATAGATAGATAGACAGACAGAGGGATAGATAGATAGGTAGATAGACAGAGAGATAGATTATAGGTTGATAGATAGAGGGATAGAGATATAGATAGGTAGATAGATATAGACAGACAGACAGAGGGATAGATAGATAGATAGATAGATAGATAGATAGATAGATAGAGGGATAGATAGATAGATTGAGGGATAGATAGATAGAGGGATAGATAGAGGGATAGATTATAGATAGATAGATAGTCAGAGAGATAGAGATAGACAGATAGATATATAGATTGAGGGAAAGATAGATAGAGGGATAGATAAAAGGATAGACAGATAGATAGAGATAGACAGACAGAGGGATAGATAGGCAGATAGACAGACAGATAGATAGAGGGATAGATATATAGATAGATATATAGATAGACAGAGATAGATAGAGATAGACAGAAAGATGGATAGATAGATAGAGATAGATATACAGATGATAGACAGAGGGCTAGATAGACAGCCCCACTCCCATCACTCTGTATTATATATATAGTATAATATCATTATATCCGGTATCACTTCCTGTCTTTATCCCACTCGCACCTGATAACCAGTCACAGACACAAATAACTTCCTGTATTATCTCCTAATCAGTAATTGGAACATGAATCTCTTTATTTACCTGCTCAGAGCCCGGACACACACCCGGATCCGCACTAGGCCGCACCAGCTGACCGGACCGGAAGTGGATGTACCGGAAGTCCCACAATGCATAGCGGCACAACCAGGATCCCCTCGTCACATTAGGGGGCGGGTCTCTAATGTAATCTTGTTTCCATGGTGACGCTTTGTATATACATCTGTCTCTCACTCTGCACATACAAATGTAAAGATAGGACTGATTGTGTTATTGTATTGATCACTGTGTGCCGAGACAGGAAGCTGCACAGACCCGGGGATACAAGGGATACACACAGAGGGGTCTGGGGCTGTGACACCATACTGGGAGAGAGAGGGGGAGAGGCAGAGGGGAAAGAGAGGGAGGGAAAGAGAGGAAGGGGGAGAGAGATAGAGAGGGGGAGGGAGGGGACGAGAGGGGGAAGGGAGTTTCGAGAGCGGGGAAGGGGAGAGAGAGAGAAGGAGGGGGGGGGGAGAGAAAGGGAGAGGGGAGGGAGGGGGAAAGAGAGAGGTGGGGCGAGGGAGCGAGAGAGGGGTCTGGAGCTGTGACACCATACTGGGAGAGAGAGGGGGAGAGGCAGAGGGGGAAGAGAGGGAGGGAGAGAGGAAGGGGGAGAGAGATAGAGAGGGGGAGGGAGGGGGAAGGGAGGGAGAGAGAGGGGAAGGGGGGAGAGAGGGAGAGAGAGAAGGAGTGGGGAGAGAGAAAGGAGAGGGGGGAGGGAGGGGGAAAGAGAGGGAGGGAGCGAGAGAGGGGTCTGGAGCTGTGACACCATACTGGGAGAGAGGGGAGGGGGAGTGGGGGAGAGAGAGGGAGGGGGGTAGGGGGAGAGAGAGAAGGAGGGGGATGGGGGGGGAGAGGTAGAGAGAGAGGGAGGGGGAGAGAGAGAGGGGGAGGGAAGGACGGAGAGAGAGGGAAGGGAGAGAAAGAGGGGGGCGAGAGAGAGAAGGAGGGAGGACAAGAGAGGGATGGGGAGAGAGAGAAGGAGGGAGGGGCAGAGAGAGAAGGAGGGAGAGAGAGGGGAGGAGGATAGAGAGAAAAGGAGGAAGGGGGAGGGAGAGAGAGAAAGGGGGAAAGAGGGAGGGAGTGGAGAGAGAGGGGAGGGGGGAGAGAAGGAGGGAGGGGGAAAGGGAGGGGAGAGAGAAGGAGGGAAGGGGAGAGTGAGAAGCAGGGAGGGGGAGAGAGAAGGAGGGAGGGGGAAAGGGAGGGGAGAGAGAGAAGGAGGGAGGTGAAGAGAGAAGGAGGGAGAGAGGGGGATGGGGAGGGAGGGGAAGAGAGAGAAGGAGGGGGAAAGAGAAGGAGGGAGGGGGGAGAGGAGGGGAAGGGAGGGAGGTAGGGGCAGAGAGAGGGGTCTGGAGCTGTGACATCATGGAGAGGGAGGGGGAAAGAGGCAGAGAGGGAGAGGAAAGAGAGAGAAGGAGAGATGGGGAGAAAGAGAGAGAAGGAGTGAGGGGGGGAGAGAGGGGTCTGGAGCTGTGACATCATACTGGGAGGGAGAGGGAGGTAGACAGAGAGAGAGGGGTGGGAGTGAGGGGGAAAGAGAGAGATGTCTGGAGCTTTGACACCATACTGGGAGAGAGAAAGAGGGGAGGGAGGGGGAGAGAGAAAGGGGGCAGTGGCAGTGGGGGAGAGAGAGGGAGGGGGAGAAGGAGGGGGATGGGGGAGGGAGGGGGATGGTGGGAGGGAGGGGGAGAGTGAATGAG